>JASDQU010684897.1:7437-52327 GCA_032191745.1 Picea mariana | reverse complement strand
TAGACTTCATCTCAAATCCATTTAACGAGTGTGAAAGAGACAAGTTCACTCGGCAATATTTTCTTTTCTTCGAGACTTGAAAAAGAGCTTAACCAAGACTCGGGGAGAGTCCCATAGGTAAACGTCATAATTCTTGTGATTAAGAATATGGGATTTGAACTCAAAGTCATATCAAAAGTATAAGGAACTCTGGGTCCTATGGAATGACTTCTACATGGGCACCAAATGGCACAAAGGTTCTAACTAGGGTACCCATGTTTGGTAAGCCTCTACCAATTAATAATGACACTTATACTAGAAGTATGAAAGTTTTGTGTCACTGATAAATGGGTTCGTACCTAGGGTGTATGGATTACGGCCATAGGATGATGTAAGAGTGCAAAATGGAGTGAAAACCTATCCTATATGCCGGTGAAAGAATATACATGTTGAAGGCATGAATGGACGGTATGATGATTGAAACCACAAAAAAAAACATAAAAAAAACCACCAAAAACCAAGTCTTTCCACTGCATTATTAGTCCATAAGGTCAAAAATTAGCACAAACTATAGGAAGTGGGTAAAAAAAAAATTGATTAATAGTAAAAATAGACCATTTTACCATACCATTTGAGTTTTTTCACCCACATAATGCATTTATTCCAATTTCCCCACTATCTTCAAGTGTCGATTGTGGGAGATAAGATCAACGGAATCAACAACCTTTTGGACCAAGTAATTTCCCATCCCCTCTACTTCAATTTCAATGGTTTAAATTTCAATTTTAGGCCCCATTTTTTTGGTATTAGAGGGCGTAACATGGAAACTAGGGCATACGTGGGTGAAAGTTCATAGAGTCGAATATATGACCCCATATACGTGGGAAAAGAAAAGCCTGAATGTGTATATGCAGCTCTATACGCAATTGTTACCAACTTACCCTGCGTGCAAATCCGTAAACAACATTTTTGAAAGGCTTTAACTCCAAAAAATATTTCTCCTTTGTAGGATGGTGATTGAAAGGAGGGAGAGGGAGCATGAAGAGATAGATGCAGCAGTGGGAAGGGATGCAAGGGCCCAATAATAATTAAAGAGATGTGGCCTTTATAAATTTTGGTCTCTCAAGGGAATGAGGGCTCAAGTGAGATTACTCCAGTTGCTAGTAAACTACTGGGATCTGGAGACAGAGTCCTTCAACCTCGATGGGAAACCATTGAGGATTGAAGTGAACCATATATACTTCATCACAGGATTGTCTCATCGGGGTGAGGTAGTGAATCTCAAGGCTTGAGGGGCTAGGGGTGGTATGACTATGGAGCAGTACATTGCCACCCATTTTGTTGCAGGCATAGATAAAGTAGGGAGTCGACTCCCAATCAGGGCGATCGAGAACTTGAGCTTAAAGATCATCGTGCTTGTAATCACGCAAATTTCAGGGCTGACCTCGTTGCACCAGACATCAAGGCCACTCATTTTCTATGTGGTGGATTGTTTAAGATCCATTGTTTATGACTGGTGTACCTCACTGTTGTCTAACATGAAGAGCCAGTGGACGGATTGCAAATAAGGGAAAATGAGAAATTTCGGGTTTGCATCCATTCTTTGTAGTTTTTTCTTTGAGAGGGTTACAGGCTTGAGGCCTAGAGTAGAGATTACTCCACATGGATAGCACGATCCATCCATGTCATGGTGGACCGAGGTGATGAAGCGGTTAGGAGGTGGTAGGGTGCCAACCCCCTATAATGATGAGTTCTTTTTCTCATGGAGTTGACAGGTCATAGCCATTGAAGACTACCCTTACGACAATATTGACTACAGAGGGGATCTGGACATGCCTTTTCCACCAGGTTCCGCCTACGGTGATATTGGAAAGAAATGTTTTTATATATTTCATTTTTTTGTGTTTTTCAATAAAAATAAAAAACACAAATATTTTTGTATGGTATCAAGTATCAACAATTGCTTTGTTATGCAGATGTAGGTCTGCGACGTCTAAAGGGATTCCCATGGCATCAACATAGTGGCTGAGGAGATGAGAAAGTGAGGGGAAATGCAGAGAGAGTGCTGAAGAATGTGCAGGGGAACCTATCTCAATTGATGCACATGATTCCTATGGTTCAAGTAGAGGATATGCGAGAGGCGATGCAGTGACAGGTGGTGGGTGTACCGCGTGCATGGGTGTGACTCTTCTGACATCTCGCAAATGTCGTAGTGTGCTATCACGATACTCATTCGGAGCGATACTGGACATATAGGTATTTTGAGGGTGTGAGCCCCATTTTGTACTATGACTCCATATTTTTCAACTCGAAAGGATGAAATATAAAAAAAAATTGGTCTTCACCTTTACTTATATTACAATGTTTACATGCAGGAAAGTGTTTTCTTTACTTAGTTATGTGAAAAATGCCAATCTAAAATATAATTAGCATATGCATCAGATACATGATTAGAACTTCTAGGTATGTGATTATAAGTAATAAAATGAAAGTATCATTCCAAAAGTCATACCCGTAGGAATTGTCGAAGTAGAGTAGGATATTACACATGGTAACTCTCGTTTAACTGACATGCGACTAACTGGGAGTCCAAGAGAACCTCTAAAGACCGAACACCATGTGAAATGGTGTCGTGTAATAGCTCTATAACGACGCTATATTGAGACACATTACTCATTGATGGCTCCAGACGAATGCCACCTGAAGACACTAGTTGGCCCTCGGGTGAGTAAATGACCCAAGCAATGGAAGATATGTTCCACATATGATGATTGGCACCGTCCTCGAATCCTAAGTAAATTGAAGACTCCATTGACATCCACCAACCAAGGGAAAACTTGATAAGAAATATGATGACACAAAGGAAAATGTGTATATACACTAAGATACACTACTATACAAAAGGTCACACCCAAGCTTGAGGGCTCAAGCATAATACCTTTTAAGTTAGAGCCCATTTTTGGGCTCATCTAGCATATTCCATTCATAATCTTCGAATTCATAGGTTTATTTATCTAAGACATGTCGCATGATATAAGAACTGTGCCACATGGGGTTGAACTTGCCTGCCCCCAATGGTTCTTTGGCTTGGTCATAAAGGAGAACCAAGTCACCCTTAGTGTACTGTTGAGGACAGAAAGAATTATCATATTGAACCTTAACACGTCATTTATTCACTTTGATAGTCGTAGAGGCATCTCGACGTTTCTCATCGAGACACTCTAGGTGTATGAGGCATTCTTCAAGATCGAATGTGTCAGGTAGGATCTCAATTTCCAACTTAAGGGAAGGGATTTTGCATTCAATCAACATAATCGACTATATGCCATGTACTAAATGAAAAGGAGATAAATCGGTGGAAGTCTTTACTGAGGTTCGGTATGCCCAAAGTGCAGGGTAAAGCATTATATGCCAGACAGATTTACTTTGGCTGAAATATTCTTGCAAGATGGTCTTGGGAGATTTATTCACCGCCTCTACTTGTCCATTTACCTGGGATAATAAGGGGAAGAATGATCGTGCTTAAACCCTAGTTTTGATGCTAACTCTCTCATCATTTCATTTTGAAAATGACTGCCATGATCAATGAAAACCTCTCTTGGGATTCTGAATCGGGCTATAATTTGGTTGAATACGAAGAAAATTGCAGTCTTACCATCATATTTAATAGTAGGCATGGCCTCCTCCCATTTAGTAAAGTAATCCATGGACACAATAATATGCATGTGCCCCCCAGTCAAAGTTGGGTTACAGTCCATAAAATATACCCCCCACTTGGTGAAGTTACCGACAGTGACGACTGGGTGAAGAGGGGTTGGGTGTGAGCGTATTTTTTGAGCGAACACCTAGCAAGGGTGAAACTTATTGATCGCTTCATCACAATCTTTAAAAATTGACGACCAAAAATAAATGGCTCGCAATATTTTTGGGGTTGTCGCAAGCCCAAATAAATTACAACCACAAGCCCCATTGTGACAGTCGTTGAGAACTAACTCATCTTCCTCGTGAGTCAAGCAACAACATAAAATATTATCTACTCCTCGACGATACAAAGTGTCAGTGATGATAAGGTAGTTTTTAGCCTGATGACGTATACGTCGTCGATTGTCTCTTGAAAAATTTTGGGGTAGCTTCAAGGTTTGAAGATAAATTAGAATGTATCCATACCATGGGTTCAAAGATGAGATAAGGAAGATATGTTCATATTTGAATGAATCACCATGAAAAATTTCCTCATCTAGTCAAGGGAAGTCAGATATCAACTCAAAAAAAACTAGCGATTTCATATACTTCGTCGAAGCGAAATCAAGATCAAATTCTTGCAAAATAAAAATACACTTATTGTATTCCCCCCTATTATACGCTTGGTGAGGACGTATTGAAATGGATTGATATCCGCAACTACGGTAGTTTTTCAAAGTAGTATATAATGTCGTAATATTTGAACCATATGTACGATGACCAAGGCTAGTTTCTCTGCATGAAAACATTTAAAGTCAGGATGGCCTAGGTTTCGAATAATATAGTATACAATGTGTTCTTGGATCTCATATTCCTCATGAACCAGAACCATACCAATCGTCCCTTCGAACGCAACGATATAAATCAAATAGCCTCTACTGTAATCTGGAGGCTTCAGCAGAGGTGTTGATACCAAAGTTTTCTTAAGAGCATCGAAGGATTCTTGGGCTCACTCATCCCATATAAAAAGAGTATCCTTCTTCAAAAGACACATGAAACACTTAGTTAAATTGGAATAGTTCACTATGAACCGACGCAGTAAATTAGCCTTCCCCTGTAAACCTTCAAGTTGTCTAATGTTGCGTGGGGGAGGAAATTGAAGTATTGCATCAACCTTCATAAGATCTACCATGATCACATGCTCAGACACTAAGAATCCTAAAAGACGGCCAGATCAAACACAAAAGATGCACTTGTGAGGGCTCAATCGAATGCAATAGTAACAACATCTCTCAAATACTAATCGAAGGTGAGTGAAGTGATCTAATCTCTTGCGAGAGAGAGCAACAAGATCATTTGGGTAAGCTTCAACAATATGCTTGAGATCATGAAAAGAAAAGGTTATGGCATGCTGGAAGATTGCTCCGATGTTTTTAAGGCCGAAAGACATTTTTCGGTATGCAAAAGTACCCTAAGGACAAATAAAATCCGTCTTATGTTGATCCTCGGGTTTGATTTGAATTTGATTATACCCTGAAAATTTTTTCATAAAAGAAAAGACTTTTCTTCACATGCACTCGTCAAGAATCTGGTCGATGAAAGGAGTAAGGAAGTTGGCTTTAGGACAAGCCCTGTTCAGGTCTCGAAAATCCATACATACGTGGATGGTTCCTTGCTTTTTATTTACGGGAACGTGGTTGTACATCCATTCAGTCAAGGGAACCGGGTAGATGAAACCAACATTAAGTAGCTTCTCTACCTCTGCCTTAATAGTAGGGACCTTCCTAGGATTAATAGCTATAAGACATTGTCGAAGAGGTTTAGCATCCGGATAGGTTTTAATACCATGTTCGACAATGTTGGGGTTGATCCTTGGAATCTCTTCATACGACCAAGCGAATACATCATGAAACTCTTTGAAGAGATCGGTGTAGATATGAATTTCTTCAGGCGAACAATCTGCACCGATATATATGTTCTCAATTTTCCAGGGATACGAGAGATGTCAATCATGATGGTAGGAGAAATATTCTCCATGTTTCCTTCGGCGTAAATACCATGCATATCTAATGGAACCATAGCATGACCGACCATATCACTCAAGGTAGATCTAAAGTCATCTTGTTTGATATTAACAAGCTCTAGAAGGAAATAAGAGCGATGTTGCATATCGTCCTAAGGCATATCAGGACCATACATTGTCTCTAAGATGGCCTCATTTGAAGGTAAAGTATTTTTTAGGAAATCATGTGAACAAGATGATTGAACGACCGATACAGGCTCTAGAACAAGATCCACCTCATGCATCCATGACGAGGAAGGATTTGGGTCAACAGTAGCGTCAACAATAGACTGATGCCCAACTTCTACTGCTGACAGTGGCATTGCCATCCCAATGTGTGACTGACCTTTGTACGACATAGTCGGGGAAGGTAGGGTCCAACGGTCATTGAAATATGAAGTACGAAAAGGAATAGACCTCATCAATGACGAAGAATCACTGGAAATGGCATGCATGTGGTTAATTGGTGCCATGAAATCAAATATACCCATCATAGAGGAATACATTTAGACACCAACATCCTCATTTGCCTGCTGAGAATTTTCAATCACAAGGACTGAAGGTCCAACCGATGCATTAGGAATAGAGTGCACAAAGGACAAGTAATAAATCGTCACTAGTTTCCCTTCGTGACGAAAACGTAAAGTGCAGAAAATGGACAACATGACGGTTGTCATGGCATAATTCCAATTACGCCCTAGCAGTAAATTCTAGAAAAGTGGGAAGAATTATGTGGGGTCGAAATGAACGCCCATCAAATGTTGTCAACATAATCATAGATTGGTATAGATTTGGAGAGCCAATTGATTTCCAACCGATTAGGGACATCACACACATCGCAACACCTTCATCAATTACAGTGCATTTAATGGTAATTTATGTGTACTCCACATGGATTTGAAAGGCCGCGCGGTAAGGTAAGTGAGGCATAACATCTGTGACATCAAAATTGATAGCCTTCAAGCGACATGGGTCTAGAGATCCTAATGCAGATAGAAAGGCGTTCCTATGTGAAGGACGCGTCTAGACCACCTCCAAAGTTGACATCGCACAAGGGGTTTGGCCCATATCTTCAACAATTGAATAGTTTTGGGCGGCTCTAGCATTAGGATTATGGGCAGAGCGCTTTAGTACTCCTTTCAAAATTAGAGGTGGAGGTTCTAGATTTTCTATCTGCAAGGGTGTTTCCAGAGGAGGAGGAGACTCTATACCTACAACGGTATGTGAAGAACCATAATCACGAGATCGAGTGGCTACATAAATCTGAGACTTGACCATATTGACACATAGATGGCCACCTTTATGTGCCGAGGGGTTTTGACTCTCGTTCGACGCATTTCCTATGTTGGGGGTCCCTAAGGCCATGTGTTGATTATGTAGAAATAGATTTGTCATCACAGTGGGTGGTTGCGATAAGAGCCTCGAGGCTTCCTCGATTTTGGGGCATAGGTAGGTAAGGTGATCATCTTTAAAAATTTCACAAGGAAATTTCACCTTCTATTTTTCTTTCTTTCCCTCAACAACATTATTATTTGATCTATCATTGTTAGTGTCGTCCTTGGATTTATTTTTATTTTTCCCACCCTTATTATTATTACCTTTTCCTTTCCTTTTATTCCCTCTTGGTTGTTGGTTACCATTTTGGTTAGCCGACGACTGTATAGAATGAACATCCGCTGACTGAGTGGGAGTGGAGGACGAAGCCAAATATTTTCCTACTACGGGCTAGCTTAGAGACAAATCTTTCAACTGATTCATCACCAAGTCTATAGAATCGGCATTTGCAGAGCCTATGATGCCATCAGCATGAGGCCCAAGATTTTTTCTAGGGTCATAGTTCAACTACGACGCTTCGGGAAGAATTTCATACAACATCCCATATTGAGCATATATGAGGTCCAATTTTTGGGCTTTGAAAATAACTTCTTCCTCAGATGTTACTCTGGATGTAGAGACCTCCTTCGAAATATAAGGAAATAAGGACTTAAGGAACAAATCCAACAGAAAATCTAGAGGAATTTAGGCTTTGATCAACCTCTTTCATCTATTCCACTCTTGGATATGGTCTGATATGTGCATGAATTTATCTTGGTGGAGGGACGAAAAAATTTCTATGTTGACATCGTAATGAACCGACAATTGGAAGTGGTTAATAAAGACCAAAAACATCTGATTAAAATTTATGTATGTTCCCCCTGGTAGCTTAATGTACCATTTCATGGCAACCCCCATGAGGGTGCATTGAAATAGCCTCAAACAAATAGAATTGACATTCAGGGAGTTATATGAGCACCAAAGATGGAAAGTAGTGACATGATCACCGATATCCTCGCCAGTATTGCCTTTGAATTTCAGAATGTCAGGAGGAATCTTGGTGGGGGTGGGGGGCCATAACGGATCGTGATGCATAGGGTCATTCATTAATTTTGAAAAATCTGGAAGATTAAATGTGGCCAAAAAAGGGGGTCGAGGTTGCAACGTCTAAGCCCATGCTCCCGGGAAATATTGGGGCTGAGAGATTGCAAACCATCTAGGGTTCTAGTATATTTCATGGCCATATCCGGTAGGATAATATCCTCCTCCAAACCAATTCATAAAAGGTTGTATGGGCACCATACCTGTGGAAGTGGCATGATGAGGGTTATATACGTTTCCCCCAACCGAAGGGGCTCTGGGCTGGGGGTTTCCCATAGTGTGAAACTGACTCCCTCCAGATGGAATTCTGAAGGACAGAGGGGGATTCACCATAATAAATGTGTTTGTCAGAATCAACATGGAGGAACATGGGATAAAGGACGGAATATAGGAAGTGAATTGTTCGCTCGGTTGAGCACTCCATCTAGGAGCATTAATACTAGAATTAGGCTCGGAGGAAAGAGGAGGCCAACCTCCAACTATAATATTCGTTTAGGGAATATGGCCTCCTCCAAAAGAGAGAGGAGCATAAGGAGGAGTCATGCACCGAGGTCCAAAACTAGGATTCACATTAGCTGTTGGAATGGAGGATGAGAGTTGCGACGTCCGGTTGGGAATACCAAAAGAAAAGGGATTAGAGACCAAAGGTATTGACTGATAATTGTGACCTAGCATACCGAAAAGAGATCTGAAAGGGTTTGTTCCTATGGGTCGAGTAGAACCCACAGGTTGGGTAGCACTATAGACGAAGATCTCCAGAACCCCCACCATTGAGGATGAAGGAGTCGAAGGGATCCCACTAATCACAAAATATATAGGAGTCGAGGGACTCCCTATGACGTTCAAGTTTGACTTAGTACTCATAATTGGATTCTCGCGAGTTTGGGAGGTGGAGATATATGTACCATGTTTATTAACTTTACGCCTTTTATAAGACAACTTTGGTAAAGAATCAAGATGCGGTGGTAACTTCAACAAATGGCGAGACCTGTGAAGAGGTTGGTCTTGCTCCACGATGACTCAAGACTCGAGATATAAAACCAAATCCTAGGGCCAACTAATAATCAAAGAGCACACCAAAATAAACAAAAAAGGGTCAATGCATATAAACAAGATATAGTGGCTAAAAAGGGGCCTCCCTCACTAGAGTAGGTATGTCTCGCCCAAAAGGGGCCTAAGGCTCTTCAAAAGATTGTAGGTATCAAAATCAATTATAAGGGCCCTCGTGGGCTTAACAGTGCATCTGGTCAGATCCCCCCAGAGAGATAATCCTCCATAAAGGTTGTGTGTTGTCCAACCCTTATTTGACTTAGGGTACCTGCAGAATAACCCCTACAAGTAACCTATGTGGCTACCTATGTCAAGCAACTACAGTCACCGCAATATAACCAATGTGCAGGCGAACAGTTGTAAGTTCGGTCCACCGTATGGACAGGGTAACAAAGCTCGAAATATTTAAAGCATTGCCTCTCACAGAGGTAAAGGTACTAGAAAAAACCCCAAATACAAATAGAACCCCAGAAATATCTTTGACGATAAGAAGGTATTAGAGGGTTGTCTTTGCAACCAACTTCGTGCGACCTCGTGCTTAAATCTGGTGTGACCGAAGCCTCCCGACATCACTAATTACACAATGCATTTCACCACTCCTTGGTCATACACATATGTTTAGTTTAATATCCTTGGAGAATTTTACTCACAAAATCCTATTCCAAGGCCCTATGTCCTATACTTGTTTGTATACCCTAAAAAATAAAATTGATTCTACTTGATTTTAATTAATTAGCGTTAATTTTAATGGCTTTTGCTTACTCAAGAGGTGTGGTCGTGAAACTGATGGTATTATGACTCAACATATAAAAATGAGAAAATATAAAAGCACTACTAAGCACTAATATTGAATTTCAAAGAGATGGTATGCTTATAAATGCAATTTTTCCAATGCAATCTCTACAATTTCAATGAAATGCAATCTCTCCACATGTGTCAAAACCAATGCAATGTAATCAAAAGTGAAAATGTTATAAGGAAAAATAATCAAATATTTTTGTATTTTCAATATAAAAAAAAGAAAATGCAAGGACTGAATAACAACTTTGCAGGCAAGCCTTGCTGCAAGGAAAAATAGACAAGCCAAGCATGACACCAAGAAACAGGCACTCAGACCAATGTGCAAGGACACCCAATGAAAAAAATGATAAGAAAGAATACGGCCTAAAAATTAAACAATAATAAGGCTTCATATCACTATGTAAGCACTTAAAAGTCAGGATAGAGACCCAAGAAGACTCAACAACCAACCAAACTCACCCAACAAACACCAAACTCACCCAACAAGACTAAAGAGTTGACATGCGTGCCTGTTTGAGAAAAAATCGCATATATACACACCCTAAAGGAAGACAACTCACGTATATACACGTCTTTCAAGGGAAAAACCGTGTATACCCAGTAAAACACTGCCAGGGAAAGGGTTAAGCCAATAAACTCAGATGCAAAGTAAAAATAGGTTGTCAAGCAACAAGTGATAAGGAAAATCTAGCTAACAGAGATAAAATCAAGGAGAAAATCACTCCAAACCCCCAAAAAAGAAGATCATTCCCCAGTATGGTCACCGATTATGTTACAAGGAAAATCTCTATATGGCAAGGGGTAAACCACAATAGACATAATGACACGTAGAAATCAACTCTAATCTCAAGTATGTTATTTAAAATAAATGCTAACAAGACAAGGATATGAGCCTACCTCGTTCGGACGTTCGATGAAGACCATTGTTGAGCACGAAACCCAAATATTTATACCTGCAACTTGTCCTCAACAATCAAGATATGCAAGCATATAGTGATAATGTATAGTGTTAGCATATATATTAGCATAATCCATTAACATACATGAAAAATATGCCCATGGAATAATAATTCAAATATTTGCAAGATATCAATTGGACGAGAAAATAGTATTTCTATTAAAATAATCAGGAGAAGTACATAGGTGACAAACTTTTGTAATGATACATATCGGAACCGAGAAACTAAGTTCCTCCAGTTGGTCCTACACACTTCAATCCTCCACCAAAGGCAAGCTCATATAAAGGAGGCGATGAGGTTCTCCATAAAAAAGAAGGAAGATCCTGGGGGTTGAACAAGGAGTTCAGACTTTCAAGGACAAAGGGATGCAGACTCAATATGAAGTGAAATTTCTTCAGAGTGTTTCTTCTCTCAAAGTTGAATTATTGAATCCCCTAAGGCTTGGATATGGTTCAATTTATAGCCTTGAAATGGAATTAAAGGGTCGAGTCGGAGCGTTTCCAGTATATGGAAGGTCAAGGATCGTGAGTCTCGCGACATGGCATGGAAACCAGACATTATTTTTAATTTTTAGAAGCAAACTCGATGTACGCAATTTGTAGTGGAGAAACTTGCGTATACGCTTGTTGTATAACTGATAGGGTGCGAATATGTGGAAAAAAAAGTTTTTTTGGCTTTGTAAGGTCCAAAAGAGAACTTCAAGTCTGCATAGGGAAATGGAAAGGCCAAACAAGCAAGTTGCATGGAGTGAGGCAAAATTTGTTGTAAAAAGGTTGCATTTAGGACAACGAGAAAACTAGATATTTGTTGGGATTATGCTACTAAGGCTCAAACCTTGTTTTTTGCACTAGACCAACAATAGTGGAAAAAAATGGTGGTGAAGCCATCTGGACCAAGTTGATGGCCCATTTTTCAAAGGGTTCAATTTCAGTCACTGGGAAGAGGGGAATCTCATCTCATCAGTAGGGTTTTCCCACCCATTGACATACATCACAATGCTTGCAATAATCCTTAGAATCAGTGAAGAGAGAGGGCCACCAGAGTCCAATGCATAGAACCTTGTGCACAATGGCCTTGTCGATGTTATGGCCCCCATCAATACCTTTATGTTTCTCATATAGGATGGAATCTCATTCATGTACCAAAGCATAGTGACATAGTATTTCATCCGCACCAAAATTATACAACAGCATGACAATCAACTGATAATCAACATCGTGGGTCACCAGTTGGTGATGTTGTGCAGGAGTATATTCCTTGGGATCTTGTTCAAAAATAAGGAATTTGTCTATTTCATCCAATTGATCTAGAACGGATTTGAAACATAAGAGTTGTGCATCGGGAAGCTCATCATCGAGGCTGTTAGCAGCCTCTCCCATCTCAATACACGATAGAAGATCTGACCCCACATTGTGTTTGTCTAGTTTTACCATAACCTCGAAGTCAATTCCTGAAACAACAACAACCACTGGAAGATGCAGCCACCCAACACTATTTTGTTAACTAAATACTTAAGGGTGGAATGATCAGTGAAGAATTTGAAGATGGACCCCAACAAGTAGTGGCAGAATTTTTGAAGGGCATATACCATAGCCAATCCTTCACGCTCAGTGGTAGTATAATTTCGCTCCGCATTAGATATATTTTAGATAGCAAAGTATATTATATGATTGATACTTCCCTCCTCTAGTTGGTCCATACGGACACCTGACGTGATGGATGAAGTATCGACATGAACATGGAAGATCTTGGACCAATCCGAGAAAACCAAAATGGGTGTAGTAACTAGTTTTTCCTTCAGGGTATCAAAATCTTGTTGGCATCAACCTTTCTAATTGGGATGGAATCTAAGCATAATTTTAGATGAACCGTCTGTAGTATCTAGTATTTCACAATGTTGTGGGCATCCCATGAACTGAAGTAGGGGCCACCATATCTAGGATGGCATCAATCTTGGTCGGGTTGACTAGTAAGTCATCTTTACACATGACATGGCTGAACAATATACCAAAGGGAGTACAAAAGATGCACTTCTTCAAATTCAAAGAGATATATAGTAGGAGGCATCAATCAAGCATTAGTCAGAGAGATTGTATATGGTCTTTTACTAGACTAAACATAGTCCAATCCTCCAAGTATACCTTCAAAAACTTATGGATAAACTCCTTGAATGTTGCTATCACTATCCGAGAAAATACTAAGGGGACATTTTTTAATCCGAATGGCATGGTTGTATATGAAAAGGACCCCCATTCGGTTGTGAAGGTGGTTTTGGCCTGATCTTTCTCTATGATATGAACTTGATGATATCCAGAGAAACCATCCGTGAAGAAGTAGGCTTCCTTGCCTCCAACATTCTTCAGTAGCTCGTCTATGAATGGAGTTGGGAAAGGGTCATGGACATAGGTTGTGTTGAGGCTTCACAGATAGACACATATCTAAATATTTCCGGTCTTTTTTGGTTGAACGACTATGGGACTGATCCAGTCATATTCTTCGACCACGACAATGATCCTGGAATCCAACATGCAATCTAGTTCCTTTCACACATTTTATTTCTATATAGGATTTAGACAGTAGGGTATTCTCTTGACTGGCTTGGTGTCAAGTTTAAGTTGGATCTTCATAGCTCCTAAGAATCCCACGATGCCCTTCATCTCAGAAAAAATTTGAGGAAATAAGTCTTCATACTCTTTCAGGAGGTCAACCACTTGGGTGATGGTCTCTGTGTCCCAGTAATCCCCAATAGTGGTCATCTTTGGTGCTTCATATGTCCCAATATTGTGTTTCTTAGTCTTGATGGGGCCATTATAATCCGACGTGGTTGTCTCGACCACCCTTACCTCTAGATTTCATTCTACTTTGGACTCTTGGATATGGACGCCACGGGGGTCGTCATTGTCAATTTTGTTCATATTGATCTTCCAACAATGGATTGCTTCATTCATGTTGGCCACTGGTTGGTGATATGAGCAGACCATCGGTGGACTAGAAGATTTTGGATGTCGATGAAAAATAAATTATGTCACCCGACCAAGAGATTTGCTAAGAACTAGATTGTCCGAAGTGAACCAGAATGTCAAAAGGAACTGGTAATTCATATGGGTCCACTCACTTGTTTGCTTCCATATTTCTTCCTATATGTAACAGCTTCGAGGTACCATACCTATGGTATGGAAAAATCGATGGACATATTGGGCTTGAGGGATATTCTTAGCAGTCTAGTTTCATTCACAAAAGGATGTGTTCCTAAGGATCCTCGGTATCCTTATATCGGTTGGCCAGTTCAAAGTCGGCGATGGCCTGGAAACACACTTGTATGAACTCGAGTGCCTACTCCTAGTTCTGAATATTTGGGTGATGAGTCACCCACCATCATTTTGAGGTCCCACAAACCACGACATCCATGTCCTGGAGTCTCTGCTTCATGGGGACAATCGTCTCCATTTGGACCAGGAATGTCTCCACTAGTCCAGCACCATCAAACCATGAGGCATCGGAAATTTCTAACCCTATCCATCCCACTTCCTTTGTGATTCAGGTGCACCACCTTGTTGATACCTCATAAAACTTATTATGCCATCTATCCAAGGCATATTCAAAATCCGTGTCATATGAATTAACACTTCTCTAGTTTAATTTTTTTTCTACGGTGGGGTTGATATAGTTTGCCCTATGCCCCGTGCCCCTATAATTATTTTCAATTTTCGAGCTCTATGCATCCTCATCGGCAAGTTTATTGTAGCGGTCACCTTCATATGGATATAGTGTTGCAACCACGCGTAGGGTGTCAATCTCAAATGACATTTGGCACTTTTTCAAATTCAACACTGCATTGTTATCAAAATCTAAGTCGATTCCTAGCAATGCAGAGTAGGGATCCGACTCATCCATGATTTCAATGATTTTGAAGACGACCTTTTTTTTAATCCTATATTCACCTCAACCTGCTCTAGCCAGCCGATGGGGTAGATCTTATACTGGTTGGCTAATTAAATTTGAATGGGTGACTAGACCAACTTCGATTTCTCCATCACTTCCCAGGATTTATTGGGTAAAATGTTCACATAGGATTCTAGATCCAACGTGACTCCATCCATATCATACCCACCAAGATATATTTTCATCTTAAACTCTCGGCCAGTGCGCTTTTTATTTTTCACCTGAAATACATCCCTTTCTGGCAATGGAGTTGCAATGGTGGCCTCCTCTCCTTGTTCTTTCATGCAAGCAGTTAACATCTGAGTTAACTTACTCACATCTTTTGGATCTCTTAGCAAATGCAAACATCAGTGCAGAAAGGTATTGACTTGATCTTATGCTTCTTCCATGTGACTAAGGTCGTGCAATGCTTCTTCACGCGTTGTGCATTCAACTCTTCTTGGCATTGTTCATACAGTGTGTCGCAACATAGTTTCTCTATGTGCTTCTTCTATTGATCTTTACGTGGCATGCTGTATTTTTTTACGCAAACAAACTTCCTCCAAATATCTATGCATCGCGCACTATAGTTATTCGTGTGCACGCATTTCCTCTAACGACCTATGTGTTTCCCATTGTACTTCTTCATGGATCTGTGCTTTTTCTAGCGACCTTAGTTTCGTCCTATAAAGTTCCTCCTGGACCCATGCCTCTTGAAGAGACCTATGATTCGTGCATTACATTTCCCCATGTGCTCTTTCTTCCTCCAAGGCTCACTACGCATTGCACAGAAGCTACTTCTATTGAGCCGCATCAAAACTAGTAGGGGGTTGGAGGGACTTCCTCATATTTCCCTCTGCTTGTTGACCTGGACCTTCTCCATGCTCGAATTCATCCCATGTCTTCGCCCCTCCACAAGTTACTACCCAGACGTTCACTTCTCCCTTCTTCTTCTAGTTTTTGCGTAGCTCGGCATGTACCATGTTACAGTTACCCTTCTTTTCCTACCACTTTTTTAGCAAGTCTGGAAAATCCTCGGTTACATGTTCAGGACTGTAACAATTTGCACAAAGCATGTGCTACTTAGTGCAGAACCGTGAGACATGACCAATATCACCACAGTTGAAACATGTGGGGGGTATACTGCCTCCTCCACCATATCCTCATCCACAATCGCGTCCATACCCACCTTGAGGTCCTCCTTGATATCTGCCTCTGTTGATTCCCCCGTGTTCACCACCCTTTTGTTCCTCTTGTACCTAGAATGCATCATGGGTATTATCTTGCATCATTTGGAGGGAGTGGAAACTATTGATATCGTGGTCGACAGACTTATAGAATTCACAAAAGGGGGTGTTATTTGTTTCTTGATACTTCTATAAGGTGCAGAAGTGGGGTGGAACGTGGCCCCATTGTCGGAATATTTCACACCATTCCAACTATCCAAATGGAAATGCACTCGACATGCCTATCGCTTGATAATTTGGAAGGATCAGGCACTCATATCGTCGATGCCCTTCTGAGCGACATGTAGTGCACCACACATGTTAGCACATGACTTTAGCCTTGGCCATATCTTGCAACTATATTTTTATCTTGGCCAGTTGTTATTGAACCTGCACCAACTCGGCCAATGTTTATGTGCCTCCAGGTGTGGATTCCAAGCGCATCATGATCTTGACCGCCTCAGCATGATCTGTCACCTTTTTTTGGGTGAGCGGGACTCAGATATGGGGGATAAACCATGTAATGAACCATTCTTTATGTTGCACGTCCTAGATATGGAACATCAGCCTATCCAACAAGATTTTGAACCATTTGTGATAATCTCAAACGGTCTCTCCTTCTTTCTGCTTGATTTCCTTGATTTTTGTAATGCATTAGGACTCTGACTTCGACTTCTAAAATTCCTGAAGTAGATCTTGTTTGATCTTGGCAAAGAAACTCTCATTTCTTGATGGCGTTTTTGCCTTATATTTCAAGTACCACGTTAGGGGCCGATCCTTGAACATAGTCTCTAGTTGCACGATCTTAGCTACCTCATCTGTAACTCTCTTTATATACCAGATTGTTTCGTAGGTGAACCAATGTTGCCCATCATCATCCTTACCCATTCCATGGAACACATAAAATATTGGCGTACTATCTTGATTGGCCATCTTTGGATCAGGTTTATTTCCACTCTTCTGACTGTTATTATCGGGATCCTTCCACACCACTATTGCTTGGGGTAAAAATTGTTGACTTAACCTTCTCCTTCACTTGTGTCGTCACTTATTTCCTCTTCTTATCTTTCTTCAACTTAAACCTCTTCACTATTTGTTATGTATTCTTCTTGATTAAAAATGTGCAAGGGGGGTGGAACAAAGGGAGAGTAAGACCATCTTCTCCTAAAATTTCTTGTGAGGGGACCTAAAGAGCCATCTAGTTGCAGTCGAGCAAGATAATCCAACATTATCAGTTCATCTCCCCCACCATTAGGGGAGCCTCCATATTCCTTCACATCTGGTGCATCCACATTACATGCCTTCTCCTCCTGATATTACTGTGTGCCACCAACGTGCACTCCTACCTTTGGGTCAATCTGCGAACTGCGGCCACCACATGATTCATCTCCCAGTTTGATTTATGCACTGCCACCTTGTATTGAGTCGGTTTCTTCGCTCAGTACACTACTTCTCCACACACCGCTCACTAGGTTGCTCAACATACCGCCACTACACCGAGAGACAAAATCTTGTATGATTGGCGCCCCACCGTACTGCATGACAAATTATCTTTGTAGTGCGTAATTGTGTGATGCTTCCTCTTTTAAGTCCACTAGCGCACTACAAATTTGCACCTGTGTACCACACATGTGCACTCCTCCTCTTCTCAAGGTTGCAGCATACTACAACAACCAAAGGGTACGAGCTTCGTTACCTAGGCCCTCACTACCACTACTATCACTAATGGTATCTTCAATTCCAAGCCTCTTTGTAGACTCGTCCTCACTTGTGCTCCACTCTGGCACAACATCCTCTCCCACACCACTACCTGGTGTGAGATTCCTCTTCATTCTGGGTCCGACACCTCACTGTGCACCCTCGACTAACTCTTCTCTATTCTTCTGCTCATCTTTCTCCTTTATCTCAACTCCTGTTGTGTATCTTTCAACTCTTTTTCTCCTCTTCTCTTCTAGTTCCATTCCAGTCCTCACCTCATCTCAACAACTTTTTGGATCCTCCTCACTTTATCCATACTCTGGTTCTTTTTCCCCCACCTTTACTAGAAACCCCCCTCAGTGCTAGGGGGTTTACTCATCCATCCTATCAAGATCCATGCGCATCATTTTTTTTATACGAACAAAATATTGACCCAAAGGGGGATGTCTTCTGACATCCACTTTATTGGACCTTCTTCAAACTTTATTTCAACCTCGCTGAAAGAATCATTATATTCTATAGCAAACTCAACAATGTATCCTTCCTTTACTCAGAAAAACCAAAAATCAATGGCACGAGTCCACTTTTTATTCAATGCCTTGAGACTATCAAGCTTGGCTTGATCCCATACTATTGGATATGATGGTAACACTGTTTAATTAACTTGCGCTTGTCTTTTTAACCATTCATGCAAAAAACACGGAAATTCTGTGAAAAAGAGTTCATGCAAATCAAAGTAAAGATATCTACCTTTCCATTCTTTCGCATTCACCCACAATCCTTTCATCTCTCATAGGGAAAACTTTTCCTCCTTCGATTCTATCCAATCTGGAATCTCCTCCTTAGACGGACACCGCCACATTTCTCTTTTCCTCCATCAATCTCAACAAGAATTCATGTCCCAACAATGGAACCATTTGTTGGCGTTGAGCAGTGTCGTTGTTTTAGTACATGCTTTCACATGCACTAAAATTCTTAAAACTGGGGGGTTTGAGACCCAGGGTTCACCCAGAGTATGTCCAACTAAAATCCCTAAGCACCAGAATATCAATCCTCGGTCGAGGTCGAGGAAGGTCTCGCCCGAGATGCAAAGAGGATCGTAGAGACAATAAGGTCTTGTGTCGGGGATGGAGGATCAAACATAACTAAGAGTATTGAAAATGGCATCCATGTAACTCGTATTTGATAATATAACAAGGACTAAGAACTAAAACAATACATGCACATGTGTTACTCATTCATAACAAACTCAGAATAGAACAAAACTACCATATCTTTATTATTGAACGTATTCCATCATATTATAGATATACATTGTGTTGAATAATTGAGTTGCACAGCATAAGACTTCATCTCATTACTATATAAACAGTGGTAATACAACAGTATGTTCCTTGCGCTAAGATTTAATATTTAAACAGATACAAGACATGGGAGACTACTCCATACAACATAGGATTGCAATAGGCTTACTCCAAGCTTTGAGAGTGATGCATTCGGAAATTAACCAGCCTACTTTTTGAAATAAGAGCTTTATTTTATATATATTTCTGTTGGGGAGAGTTTCCCTTTATCGTTCTGCTCCACTCGCTTGCCTGATATAATAGTTGTGCATGCTTCTCGTACCTACTAGGGCTCCACATAGGTTTTCTACATCAGGGGAAATCTTAACTTCCTAGCCAGCTTATCGTCTAGTCGCCTCACTTCTTCATCTACTACTGACAACAATCATTTCGGGAGATATTCTGGTGATTCCTTTCTTGCTTCCGACGGGCATCTTCTTGGTTTTTGGCACAACTGACAAAACTTGGACCAGTGAGCTCAATTGACAAAACTAGGACAAGGGTGCCCTTGGTCGCCTTTAGACTTGGTGCACTGCTTAACAAAACCCGGTCTGATGTGTGCATTATGGCATTATTTCGTGTATCTCCTTAGGCGCTTTCAAAACTACCAAATGAGCGCACACAACTTTTGTTTGTATGTGTGCACAAAGTTGGACCCAAGACTTTGGGTGCCAACAACAGGAGTGAAAGTTTGTCCTCTTATGGACCACTAATAGATTATTTCAAGTGGCCTAGTTTTATTTCTTTATATAACATTAATGACTCAGCTTACATTCGTGGATAACAACCAATGATAATTATTCTCACTATCAATTGACAATTGAATTATGATAGATTTTACCACCTTTAAAACAAAACAAAAAAAGTTCTAGTTTAATGGTAAACAATCAACTCAACTCAACATCCAAACGTCAAAAAACCTATCCTCTTTAATGTGCTTATAAAAGTCAAAAACTAAGTTTCTTATCATTTATATCCCATGCTTAAAAAAAATAACCAGTTATTATATTATCATTTGTACTTCTTGTATCTTTATGTACTCCATTAGCAATCTTAATAATATATTTAAATAATATCTCGATATGTTATATTTATCTTTTTCATCAATCTTGTGCTTTACATTAATTAAAAATATATTTTTATAAAAACTACCATTCATTATTATACTTCACTCTTTACTATGTAAGCATTCCCTACACCCAAAAATTTAAATTAAAAAATACTACCATTCATGTTTATACTTCCAACTCTTTACTATGTGTGCATTCTCTACACCCAATGGAACCTTAAATAGTATCTTGATAAATTTCAGCTCCATTTGAGTAATATCTTTATAAGTTGCAGCCTTTGTTAACATTGTTTTAATCTATTATTAAAAATTATTTTTATTCTTCCAACTCTTTACTATGTGTGCATTCTCTACACCGAATGAAACCTTAAATAATATCTTCATAAACTTAGGCTCCATTTGAGTAACATCTTTATAAGTTGCAACCTTGGTTAGTATTGGTTAACATTGTTTTAATCTATTATTAAAAATTCATTGGTTAATATTGTTTTAATCTATTGTTAAGAATTCATTGGTTAACATTGTTTTAATCTATTGTTAAAAATTTATTGGTTAACATTGTTTTAATTTATTATTAAAAAATAATAGTAAAAAAAAAAAACAGTTAAAAACATATAAACTCAATTTTGTTTATAATTTTTTTAAATCAAAATTAAAAACAAAATCTTAAAATATCATTTTTAACTTTTTTTCTTTTTTTCTTTTAAGTTTTATTTATTATTCTTAAAATCAAATTATAATTAAGATTTTATTGTTAACAATAAAATTAACACAAAATTATAATAAAATATTCAAATAATTTACTAAGATTTTATACAAAGAGTATGAAATAATGTTGTTAATCATTGAAATCCAATTATTGTTTAAAAATTATACTAAAACGACCTTAAAATTGCAGATTAACTCATAATTGTGATGATTGATGTTAAAATAATGTGATTGCATTGTAGTATGTGATGAAGTAAACTATACATAAATCGACGTAAGAACAAGATGATGACAATGGAAGAAGTTAGGGATGAGAATCCCATGGGATCACTTTGGGAGATTTTGAGAGATACTTATGGAGATGGTTGAACCCAATGTCTAAATTGGAAATTATAATATGGTCACCTAATGTTATATAAAAGGATTTATGTATTGTATTAAAAAATGAGAGATGTGTATGATACATGAAATACTATCAACACAATGTGGTGTTCAAAGCAT
Source organism: Picea mariana (assembly GCA_032191745.1). Classification (NCBI taxonomy): domain Eukaryota; kingdom Viridiplantae; phylum Streptophyta; class Pinopsida; order Pinales; family Pinaceae; genus Picea; species Picea mariana. The sequence continues at coordinate 30,914 of JASDQU010684897.1, read as the reverse complement.
ATTTATGTTATTATGGTACACTTTGTGTCTGTGAAGTTTTTTTTGTTGCACTCTTATTCCCAACATTTAATATGATTTTGGTAACAACATGGCAACGATCCATGGAATGTTTGAAATACGAAGTCAATTAGCCATTGAAGTTGCCAATGGTGTATGATGTTGATGCAAAGGAAGATTTTGGACATTTTTGTATTCTAGATCAAGATAATCAATACAGTGCAGAATGTCAATTTGAGCATTGTCTAGATATGTATGAAATGAGCCTCTACACAAAAATTTATCCATTACTCTTCACAAGACAACGCCTACAATTCGAAAGTAGAACTCCTTTTGAATCTTTTTTTTTGTAAACCATAACTGGGAGATTTTGTATTAAGTAGAAACTACATCAAAGCACATAGTTAGAGTACATCTTAACATTTATTTTTGCAATTTTTTTACAAAATTTACAATGCAAAAAATTATCTTATATTAAAGAGAATATCTTGAAATAATAGTCAAATATCATTGTAATCGCATCTAGAATAGGTTTTCACTTGTAGTAAAAATATGCAATTCTTCAATGAATCACTAGTTTGGATTCATTAGACCAGGTTTCAATGAAGGTTCATGAAGAAGAGATAAGAAAGGATATTGTTGGGACTTCTGAGAAAAATTTCAAGAAAGATACATAATCTCATAAACCCCAAGGAGAAGTCCAAGATAAACATATGATATCTAGCCCTCGTTCTCAATCATCCAATACTACCTCTGAACAAGAAATTTGTAATTAGTGAAAGAGGAAGAGAATTCTAAGGAAATCCTATCTAAGGTTTCAAGAATGGGAGGTGGAAGTTCTTGAACATAGAAAATACCATTATAGGAATATGAAATGTTTGAACCCCCACCATACTACCCGAGGACTCAATTCCCAAAGATCGACCATTAAAGGAATCAACAATGTTCGACCCCCCACCATATTACCCAAGGACACTCAATTCCCAAACCTCAAAGAAGGAATATTCACAAGAAAATTTGGGGGTCCAAAGAGAATATATGCTTACCTAAAACCAGAGAAGAGATACTAGTGCCCTAGATAGATGATTTTTAGATGAATAAGAGTGCAAAGAAACCTCTTGGTCAGAAGCTTCTAGTCTAGGAGAAACATTCGCAGGCTTGTCTCCTTTCTAAGACCCCTCCTCATGTATGGTCATAGAAACCACTAGAGGAGAGAATTGTGTGCCATCCTTCACTTCCAATGAAGAATTATTTTGAACCTCCACCTTCACATGGTCCAAGCCATTTTCTTTATTGTTATAGCCCTAAATTTCCCTACACATGCATACATGGCCTTGGCCCTCTTACTTGCATTTTTTGCCAAAGCATTGTTGAGAAGCTCTTCTTAAAAAAACATTTTTTGGAAGATATACGCGCCATGAACCATTACAACCCGCGTACATACGTCTGTCGCACCACTACAGCTAGCATACATACGCATGTTGCACCATTATAGGACGTGTATGCTTGCAAAAGTTGCAAAAAATAAAATGTTGCAAGGAATTCGTTGAAATTCACGGGCTATTGGAGGTTTCCCAACTAATCCACCTGTTATATCCCGTCACCCAACCGAATAACCATCATTTTGGCATATAAAAGGAGGTGTTGGGTATCATTTCATACCTAAGCATAAGAACATTGAAACTCTACCCAATTTCACTTCCCCTCCTTTCCCAAGATATTGTTTATTTTGTGAGTTATTTCCTCAGCATACCCTCATCAGCCCCATCTTCCTCCATTCAACCCATTCCCTTTCCATTGAAGAGATCAAAAGGTTGAGAGAAGAAGTTCATACAAGGTGCACTTGGAGCATGGTAAACAAGAGGCCGGACCAGGTTCGCGGAATGGTAGCCGACTCATATTGTAAGGTATAATCTTTGTGTTATGAATAAAAGAATCACATTTTCATGTCCCAAATGATGGTGTCTTGAGTACTTTTATTGATTTATACTTGACATTCTAACATCTAACCCTAACTTATATATGGAATAACATGCTTGTAGTTCTTTGTTTGCCTATCTTTGGATGCAGGTCAACCCTGGGAGGAGACGTGTAGTCAGTGGAACTTCCAAGCACAAGGAGATCATCACCAGACGTGGGATTCGAGGTATAGTTACCCGATATATTCTCTCTTTGCTTTCTTTATATTAGTTTTGGTATGTTTGGGGTAGTATAGAGAATTGATTAGATTTTAGATGGTTATTCGCTCTATCTACATCTTGAACCTTAGTGTAGTTAAAGGGGGGTTATTTCTCGCTAGTAGAATTGGCGACCATTGCAAGAAAGCCTCTATGGTTTTTTAGGGGATTTCTGGTTGTTTGATTGGTTTGTTTTCCTTTCAAGTTTCTTTCCAATTTTCTGAGTCTGTCAAGGGATTATGGTCACCTTCAACTGCAATACCAGTTGTCACTGCCCTATAAGACTGCCTGATCTTTTCTTTTTTTGGAAAGATACAGAGGTGTACGTGCCCTGTCTTGAGTCATCCCACATACATACATGCTATGCTCACTAAAAATCTCGTGTACATACGTAGGTTGTTGATGCAACAACCAATGTCTTTGTTTCAAGAAACTTTTTGAAAAAGAGGGAGTTTACCTCTTTCCTGATTGAGGTTCACACTTCTAAGGGTTTCTTGGATCAGTTCAGGGTCTCTGTTTATAGCCATACCTGCGTTTAGAGTTTAGTTTACTTGTTTTCTTGATTTTCTTGTGTTTACTTTTAAAAGGGTTTTAAGCAAGTTGTTGAATTGTAGATCTACCTTTTTGGTTTCTTGATTGATTCCCTATGATCCGCAGTGGGCTAAATATTTGTTTTAGTCTTGTTTTAGTTTTCTTTTTACCCCTTTTTACTTGATTTGAAAAAAGAAAAAGATTTATTTCAGTTTTTCTCTTTGAGGCAATTTCAAAAAGAAAAAAAAGAAAAACTAAAAATCAGTTTGGTAAAGTAGTTATAGTTGGTTATTTGCAAAAAAGGAAAAAGAGTCTGTTTTTCAAGTTCTTTCTTGATTTATTGAAGCATAAGTAGCTTGTAGTCAAGAAAAATAGGTTTTAGGTTTTCTTTACAAGATCTTGAAAAGTTAGTTAAGAAAAGTTGAGTAACAAAAAGTTAGTTATAAAGCTTTGAATTTGAAGTAATTTTGCTTTCAAGTATTTTAATTTTCTCCTCTTTTCGTCTCTTTATAACATCATGAGTTTCACCACCATATTCCTGTGAGTAAATCAAGCATTTAAAAAGAATTCTTAATATAAAATAAACTATATTTTTTCTGTTTGTAGGGTCAACCAACTAGTTTAGGGTTAGGGCCTTGAATTAGGTTGGAGAGGAAACTCTTCAAGGCCATTAAACCAAACATTGGAGTCTGAGTTAGGGACTGTTTAAGTCCAGTGTCGTAAAAGTTATCTGGGACCTCCCTCTAACACAGGGGATAAACATGATGTCGTGTAAGGAAAGACATCGGAGATAACCCCTCCAAAGCTGGACTGAATGTAGTGGGGAACACATATTGAGGATTTGTCTTGGGAGTACTACCGACTGCATTTGACTATGGAGTTTTGTGGACCTCGAATCCATTCAAGATCCTTTTTTGTCTTCTGGACCATTTTCTCTCGATACCCTTGATAGGTTTCATACTTGTTATCCTGCTCATTGTGATCTGCCCCACTATCGATTGTACCCTCCTGGTGACTGACTCCGAGATGACAACTTAGTTGCCCATATTCTAGGGACTTACATGGGTGACTGCGGGGGCATACTGTGGTACTTGGGGCGGATGTTAGATCATGCTTCACAAAGTATACTTGGAGGGTGATTCCGTGTTCGAGTTGCACTTACATTGATTAGTTGCTCTAGTGTCGATTGGCGTAACTGTACTTCCTACTATATATTTGATTGCTTGATTTGCCTTTAGGAAATTTTAGTGTGTGCTTTGTGCTCCCTAGTTTTCCATAGTAAGTTAGTCAGTCATTTATTTGGGTCTCTGACCTAAGGTGGTAGACCGCCCAGTCCGTCGGTCTTGAGGAATGTTTAGTCTTCCGCTTAGAAACATGGAGCCACCTCTTTTTATAGGCATTGTTTTTATACCACTGGTTCGCTAGAGTCGATGTGTGAGACTTTTACGGACTTGAATGATTCTAAAAGAGGAGAACCTATGCATAATATATTCATGGCTAGAGTTCTTGATGATACCAACCAAGGAACCCCTTCACAAGGGTGATTCTTATGCGTTTCCTTTCTTCAAAAACATTGGTGTCCCTTTGATGGCCACTTTGTACATTCCTGGGTTGAATGTGGGACTACCAGTCTGGTTGAGTACCATTCCAAATGTATCGAATGCTCTTGACACTTCTTAGTTAAGAACTTTAGGTCATGGGAATCATGTTGATGTTCCTTTGTCAACAAAGTCTTATCCTCCTCCTTCTCCCGTCTCTGGTGAAAGTACAGTTACTAGTAATCGGAAGTCTAAACGAAATAGAAAGATGAAGAATAGGAAGAAGAAGTCACTAACCTATGCTAGTCATGTTGGAGATAGGTCGTCAACCTATGCAATTCATGTTGAAGACCAGCACCCAGCCTCTGTAATTCATGTTGAAGACTAGCACCTACCCTCTGCAAGTCATGTTGGGGGCATGAACCTAGTCCCTGCAAGTCATACCGAAGTTCAACAACCAACCTCTCCTAGTCATGTTGGAGAGTTGTCAACAATCAATGTTCATGTTGGGGAAAAACATCCAGCCTCTGCAAGTCGTGTTGGGGGGGGAATTCTAGTCACTTCTAGTCATATTGGTAATAGGTCTGTAGCCTATGCGAGTCATGTTATCAACCCATTACCAACCTATGTAAGTCATGTTGGAGATGTGCAACCAGCTACTACTAGTCATGCTGGGGGCATTGATTCTGTTGAGAAACCTACACAAATATGACGTAAGCCTAAGTTCCCCTGTAAGATTTGCAAGGTAGATCACCTTACTCATCTATGCCCTGGAATTCCAGAGGTACGAAGATTATGGTCCCTATCTGCAAGATCTTCTGATTCTGAATCTTTTGAGGTTTCCTCACAGTATATTCATCCTTTAATTGATGAAGTGGTTGTGTCGATAAAATCTTTGGTTCATCCCACTCCTCTTTTGGGGGTTGATGTTCCTGTAGACCATGTTGCCTCATAGCCTATTCATCCAATGGTTGATAAAGTGGTCACGCCGATGCAATATTCATTTGATCCCTCTCTTATCTTGAAGAGTGTCGAGTCTACCAAAGTGGTCATGTCAAGGAAATCTTTGGTTGATCCCACTCTTCTCTTGGAGAGTGTCGAATCTACCAAAGTGGTCATGTCGATGCAATCTTCGGCTGATCCCACTCTTGTCTTGGGGAGTGATGTGTCTACCGACTGTGTTTTTAACATTTCCAGTTCAGTACTTTCAGAACAAGGGGTCATTATGCTCACTTCGAGCATACCCCCTCCAAGCCCTAGGATGGTTTCCTTTGATTGGAATGACCTTGTTGAGCCTCGTCTTCCTTCTTCTGCACCCTTTCAAATAAGGGTTGAAGTTAATTCAACAAACATTTATTAATGTATTCTGGATGAAGGATCCTCTGCAAGTATTTTATCCTCCTCGATTTGGCAAGCTTTGGGTTCTCTCGAGCTTGTGCCTACTTCGCATGAGTTGTTGGATTTTGACAGACGTCCTAGTGAATATTTGGGGGTTCTTCCTCAGTTGCCTATCTCGTTAGGTGGGAAGATTTTCCTTGTAGATGTTATAGTGGTGCAAGGCCCGTTAGATTTCAATATGCTTCTCGGGTGTGATTATGTATATTCTATGAATGTAGTGGTGTCTACGCTCTTCTGGGTGATGCATTTCCCTCACAATGGAAGCATTGTCACTATCGACCAGCTGGCATCTGATAATCACCATCCTAATTCAAAATTAGGTCAGGTTCCCCTTTATATGTTCCTAGTATTTGTCTAGACTCTACCCCACGAGACTCCCTCGTGAGCACGCTTTGTTGTCTTTCAAGCTCGTTTTAAATTACGAAAGCAACATCTGATGAGGCTTTATTTATGATTTTTGATCTTGTCTAGATTAAATGAGAAAAGTATCCCCCTGGAGTCTTATTTAAGCCATTTTCAGACTCTCTAAACATGAAAAGATTGTCTAGCGATCTTGTTGCCCTTCATGCTCGCCAAACTCAAATTTGAAGGCACGTATGTCTGGCGGTAGTTTACCCCTTTTTCGGTCCAGACGGTCAATTTCACAAATAAAGGTATGTTCTAGGAACTTTGGTCTACCTTTGAAAGAAAGGTATGATAGAGGCCCCCAAAGGTGCGGGATATATACCCCAAGAAGACTGGGTTTCACTGAAGGGAAATTATTGGGACATGTAGTGACAAAGGATGACACATACATCAATCCAGAGAAAGTGAAAGCTAGTTCGCTAGAAGAGTATTCTCAAGCGTAAGTTTAACCCTTTTTCGAGGCTGAGGAACTAAATCTTTGAAAAAGGAACATTCTCCTTGGTTTTGGTTTATCACCTTTTTCAGGCCTTGGAGATTACTTACAAAAAAGGAACCCCCACGAAGTCCATAGTTAAGCTATTTTCATACTCCCTAAAATTGAAAAGATCGATGAGTGACTTTGTTCCTTCACACTCGTTAAATTGGTCCAGAAGAACATCTATTGGAATGAGTTTAACCCTTATTCCAGCATGTAGATTATAGCGGAAAAAGGTACGCCTCGAGAGATTTGTCTCACCGCGAGAGTTCTCCTCGGTAACTTTTATACTTTTTCGGGCTAAGAAGACTAAACTTAGAAAAAGGTTGTGAGTCCATAGTTAAGCTCTTTTCAGACTCCTTAAAATTGAAAAGATTGTCGAGTGATCTTGTCTTTGTCACTTGTTAAAATGGTTTTGAATAGCATCTTTTTGGTGAAATTTTACCTCTTTTACAAACCAACCAGACTATCTCCGAAAAAGGTACTCCCTGGAGTCGTCTTTTACGTTTTTTCAAACTCTTTAAATGTTAAAAAACTACCGAGATTACCTTTTTCGGGCTCGTAAAAATTACATTTAAGGGGTCTCATTGTGTCTTTATTAATCGCATTTGCATCTTTGCATCTTAAGCCTAATGTCGATTCCATGTTGCTCTCAAATGAACCTTTGAAACATGCCTTATACGCAAGCCTTGTAGCACTTTTTGCCTCTGTGACATGACACCTGGACCCATGGAGGAATTTTCCCCGAGTATCCTTTTCCTGCACATGTCTCCTTACCCTAAGCATTAGTATGTTCCTTATGCTTGGAACCAGTATGCTTTCTTGCGACACTCGTTCCTCCTTTGTAATGTACCATTCTTTTATTTTTTTTCAAGATCTTAAAAAATTGGAAAAGACAAAAAAATAAAATATACCAAAAAGAGGGGACGGGAAATACGTATTCTTTTTTTCAGCAGCACAAAGAGTCGCCTTTGGGAAAAGCACATCATTTCATTTGTTCACCAAGCATTGGGATCTAGTATGACCTTAGGAAGTTGTTCTCGATACATAGAATTGTGTCCTCCTCTGTTTGGTTACTCTTCCAAACACATGGAGAATTTGTGTTGCCTCCTTCATCATGAACTTATGTCAATGTCATGTTGCCCGAGTCTGATCATCTTTCATGCTTTTTTCCAAGGGAAGTTTCACCTAGCCACAGTCGGCCTTTCTGCAGTTTGTCTCTTGACCTCATGAGTCGGTCATCCCGAGAGACCAGTCAAGTCCTCATTCAAAATCGACGAAATTATCTGCCTGATCATCGAGATCCTCATGTATTTTCCCGATGAGTTGTCGAAGACCTTAGGGCAGTGAATCCATACACTCCCATTGTACTCCTACCTGAGTTTTGAATATCTTGAAGTTGTTTCTCGAGCTCTGAAGGGATCATCTCCAGCCATCGGGCATCACTAGCTTCTTGAAGATAGATACTTTACTTGTATATCTTCGACTGATTTTGAGGTGTATATATGTTGTGTATTTCTCACGGCTACACTTTATATAGTTATATGACATGGATCTGTAGTGTATTTGATTGGCATCCTTGATTTATTTCATCTTCCCGCCTCGGAGAGACAATTATTGTTTTGCAGATGGCACCTCCTTAACTTTAGTCCCAGGCTCACTCGATCTCGTATTTTGGTGAAGATATTGTAATTTATTTTGTCCATCAATTGTTCTTCTAACCTCACACATTAGGGAGCATCTTCTATAGCCCTAAATTTCCTTACACATGCATACATGGCCTCGGCCATCTTACTTGCATTTTTTGCCAAAGCACTGTTGAGAAACTCTTCTTAAAAAACCATTTTTTGGAAGATATACGCACCCTGAACCATTACAGCCCGTGTACATACGTCTGTTGCACCACTAAAGCTAGCATACATATGCATGTTGCACCATTATAGGACGTGTATGCTTGCAAAAGTTGCAAAAAATAAACATTGCAAGGAATTCGTTGAAATTCACGGGCTATTGGAGGTTTCCCAACTAATCCACCTGCTATAGCCCGTCACCCAACCGAATAACCATCCTTTTGGCATATAAAAGGAGGTGTTGGGGTCTCATTTCATACCTAAGAATAAGAACAGTGAAACTCTGCCCGATTTCACTTCCCCTCATTTCCCAAGATATTGTTGTCTTTTGTGAGTTATTGCCTCATCATACCCTCATCAACCCCTTCTTCCTCCATTCAACTCATTCCCTTTCCATTGAAGAGATCTGAAGGTTGAGAGAAGAATTATATACAAAGTGCACTTGGAGCATGGTGAAGAGGATCCTGGACCAGGTTCGCGGAACGGTAACCAACTCACATTGTAAGGTATAATCTTTGTATTATGAATACAAGAATCACATTTTCCTGTCCTAAATGATGGTGTCTTGAGTACTTTTATTGATTTATACTTGACATTATAACATATAACCCTAACTTATATATGGAATAGCATGCTTGTAGTTATTTTTTGGCCTATCTTTGAATGCAGGTCATCCCTAGGAGGAGACGTACAGTCAGTGGAACTTCCAAGCGCAAGGAGATCATCACCAGACATGGGATTAGAGATATAGTTACCCGGTCTCTTCTCTCTTTGTTTTCTTTATATTAGTTTTGGTATGTTTGGGTTAGTATAGAGAATTGATTAGCTTTTAAATGGTTATTAGCTCTGTCTACATCTTGAACCCTAGTGTAGTTAAAGGGGGGTTATTTCCCTCTATCATTTATGCACCCATTACTTTTTACGTGATTTTAAAGAGCAATTTTAATTGTTGTACTAATAATTTTTCAGTGATGTATTTTTGAAAGAAAAGTAGTCCATCGAACCATCCTTTAGATCCAACACAACAAGAATACACGCCATTTCAATCGAACCAATGGTTCTAAAATATATATCAGCTTCAAAGTATACCCCAAGGGAGTTCCCAGTTGCTTGATATGCATCCTCAAACCAAAAAACCAATGGAGGGCTCAACAATTTCACCCAGGTCAAAACTATGTCAATTTTCTCAGTCTTCACATCAAATGTTGGTGTCCACCTCTTGAGCGTGAGAGTGCTCATGCCACACTTTCAATAAGCCTTAAATACATGATCTGAATCATCTGAATCTTCAAACAACTGGAATATCAAGGCCATCCATCCCCTTCAAAGCACCAACAGAAATCGACAAAACCACTACCTATGTTGAAGACAAAATCATGGTCTTTTGTTCTGAGGACTGGACTGCAACTTAGTGCAACCAAATTCAACCACGAGCATGATCTCTTATTGAGAATGATAGCAGCAAAACTTTACATAACCATATGTGAATGCATGAAGTTCCATGTAGTAAACTCGTGGCCTATGAATTATTAACCAAATGCCATTGCATTTCCCTCAAAAAAATTGCATAACCAGACATGAACACATGTGGTTCCATGCAATGAACGTGTCCTACGAATGCCATTACATCGCTCTCCAAAAAAATATTCACGTTTATGTTTGGGTATATATGAATATAATTTTTAATAACGTCAAAGTTGCAGTAGGGTTGGCATATGGATTATGTAATGTAAGACTGGAGTTCATTGGCTTACCCTATGTTATAACACACTATCACAGTATTTGAGCTTGTGATACGTTTATTTATATTTAGGGAGTATTTTATTTTAAAAATTTATCCACATAATCTCGACTTTGTTTACACTATTATAATAGTTTATGTAGATGTGTTGAACTTGCACATAATAGATCTAGCTATAAAATAACACACATTTGCAGAGAGAAATTGAGAAAGAAGAAGCAAGAGAGAAAGAATGGAAGAATTCTCATTAACCGAATGAATAATGAATAATTTACACATTATATACTTTATATAACTCAACCAATGCGCACTGGAGGAGAATACAATGCCCCATAGTGGTGGTCTAGAGTGATCTGGACACACGCCAGCAGTTACGGGAGTAAACTGCTGGTGTGTGAGGAATGGATTGCAACTTAGTGCCACTAAATTCAAGCACGAGCATGATCTCTTCTTGAGAATGATAGCAGCAAAACTTGACATAACCAGATGTGAATGCATGAAGTTCCATGCAGTGAACCCGTGGCCTATGAATTATTAACCAAATTCCATTGCATTTCCCTCAAAAAAATTGCATAACCAAACATGAACACATGGGGTTCCATGCAATGAACGTGTCCTACGAATGCCATTGCATCACTCTCCAAAAAAATATTCACGTTTATGTTTGGGTATATATGAATATAATTTTTAATAACGTCAATGTTGCAGTAGGGTTGGCATATGGCTTATGTAATGTAAGACTGGATTTCATTGGCTTACCCTATGTTATAACACACTATCACAGTATCTGAGCTTGTGATATGTTTATTTATATTTAGGGAGTATTTTATTTTAAAAAATTATCCACATAATCTCGACTTTGTTTACACTATTATAATAGAGTATGTAGATGTGTTGAACCTGCACATAATAGATCTAGCTATAAAATAGCACACATTTGCAGAGAAAAATTGAGAAATAAGAAGCAAGAGAGAAAGAATGGATGAATTCTCATTAACCAAATGAATAATGAATAATTTACACATGATATACTCTATATAACTCAAACAATGTGCACTGGAGGAGAATCCAATGAGCCATAGTGGTGTTCTAGAGTGATCTGGACACATGCCAGCAGTTACGGGAGTAAACTACCACCTATTCTAGTCTCTCGGGTAGTTGCATGAGTGAATTTCCACCTAGCTGAGTTAACTAGCCTATCAGTCTTTGGTTAACTGACTGAAACAGAGTGAAGTGAGGAGGAGATCAGGGAATCATGGGTAATGTGCTAGTCTAGTGACGATCCCAAGGACAATGCGCATTAGCTGGTGGTGATCCCAATGTTGCATGGTGCAATACCAATGTAGCATCTAGACTCCACTCAACTGATCAAATTGAAGTGAAAATTGAAGAGAATATTCTCCCTAGAGGAATATTCTTCCTAAAATATATGAGATTGAATAATGACTAATAAACAAGGAAAAACCTTAGGAAAAAGAAATCCTAGCTGTGTGTGAAGTAACTCCAACACCCCCTCTGAACATCACTGTGGTGAAAATAAAGAATGGGTCCCGGCAACGAGGCCATGTTAGGTACCCAAAAACAAAAGATACACTGAAATAAAGTGAGGAAAGAAGGAAAACCTCATGGGAAAAATCCCCCCTCAAGATACAATGTATGTAAAAATAAGAACCGACAGTTGCTAGGAAACTGTGTCCTTCACTCCAAGATGACTTCGCAGAGAATGGAACTTATCCTCAATGATGGTCTTGGTGAAGATGTCTGCAATCTATTATGATGAAGGACACAATGCAGTTCGACGATCCCCTCATGTACTAAGTCCCGGATGTAGTGCATGTGGATCTCGATGTGCTTCGTTTGTTTCCTCTGAACTGGATCTCTGCAGAACTTCAGAGTTCTCTGGTTGTCACAACAGATGACGATCGGTTAATGAAATTGAATTCCTAACTCAGTGAGAAAATGTTGTAGCCACATAGCCTGAATGGTTATGTTAACTACCAATTTGTACTATGCCTCAGCTAAAGATAGAGAAATCACAGCATGCTTCTTGCTCAACCAACAGATAGGCCCGGAACCAATACTGAGTGAGTAACCAGATGTGGACTTTCGACCAATGATATCGCCAGCCCAGTCAGAATCAGTGAACCCGATGAGGTCCAATGTAGACTCTAATGAATAGTGTATCTCAAAGGTTATGGTGCCATGTATGTATCGAAGGATACGATTTGCATCCTTCCAATGCAACTCATGTGGCTCCTGCATGAACCTAGAGACTGCGCCAACTGCATAGGAGAGGTTTGGTCTGGAGTGTGTGAGATACAAAAAACTCCCCACTAGTTGTTTGTACAGTGTGTTGTCAACCAGTGGAGTATCCCCGCCATCCTCAAGTTTGACTCCTCATAAGAAAAGATTCAGGGAAGACTTGCACTCTGTCATGTGAAATATCTCAAGGAGATCTCGTGCATACTTAGCCTGAGATAATTTCATGCCTGATTCATCCTGACTGATTTCGATTCCAAGGAAGAAGTGTAGTGGAACCATTTATGTCATCAAGTACCTGTCATGTAGAATCCTCTTGACTGCAACAATCACTGAAGTCGAGCAACCGGTGATCAACAAATCATCAACACACAGAACTAAAAGTAGAAGTGAATTAGTCGTCCTGATCATGTAAACATTTGGGTCTAATTTACAACGTACAAAGTTCTGTGACAACAGGTAGGAGTCCATCTTGGCATACCATGCCCTCGGAGCCTGCTTGAGGCCATAAAGAGATTTATTCAGTGGACAGACCAAAGATGAATCCTGCATAAATCCCTGGGGCTACTCCATATAGATCTCCTCCGAGAGATCTTCGTGAAGAAATGCATTCTTCACGTCCATCTAATGGACTTCCCATCCCTTGGCTTTTGCAATGGCAAGTGCCAAACGTATGTAATATGTCTTCGCTACTGGAGTGAAGGTCTCATCATAGTCAATGCCATGCACTTGCTGAAAGCCTTTGGCAACAAGTCGAGTTTTGTATCTGCTAATATGTCCATATGTTGTGCTCTTGGTCTTGTAAACCCATCTGCACCTAACAAGTTTCCTTCGAGAGGGAAGGGGAACCAGATCCCAGGTCTGGTTCTCGAGGAGGGAGATGTACTCCTCCTGCATGGCAGATTCCCAAAAGGGATTTCTAGCAGCCTCACCATAAGACTATGGATCTGAAGACTAAACCAAGAAAAGATTCTTGGATGGCTATGGTTCAGTGTCAATGAGTGCAAGAGGACGCTCCTCGAAATCAGATCGAGTCCTCCTAGTATTGGTTGGATCACCAACAAGATCCCCTGCATCTTGAAGAGTAGTGTGGGACCACTTGGGCCTCTACTTTGGCTCTGCATCTACATCTGGATGCACTGACTCTGCATATGATTGTACTGACTCTGTGTCTCGATCATCTGAGTCAAAACTATCGTCTGAAGAAGATTCAGCATGTGCATGCTCATCATCTCTAACAGGTAGAATAACAAATGTGTCTACATGCGGCTGTTGAGGTGCATGCGAGACACTTTCCTCGAATGATGAGTCGGTTCGAGGAAAGATCAATGAGTCTCTATCCCTTCACATCATCGAGGTATCCAACAAAGATACACTATGTGCTTTGTGGATCAAGTGCCTTCCTCTTTTCAGAGGGAATCTAGGCCCATGCACGTGAACCAAAAATACGAAAGTGGGTCACTTCCAGTTTGAGGCCGCCCCAAGCCTGGTAGGGGGTCTTATCCTTGACAGATATATGGGGAGATCTGTTTTGGATGCAGGTTGCACAATTAAGTGCTTCGGCCCATAATATCTGTGGTAGTGACTTTGCATGTAGCATGCAAGATGTCATATCTTTTAGAGATCTATTTTTCCACTCAACAACTCCATTTTGTTGCGGAGTATAGGGAACTGTGTGCTACAACTGAATCCCTACCTCATGACAAATATTTTGGATCTCATGGTTGACATACTCTCCCCTGTTATCAGTTCGGAGGATTTTTATTTTCTTTCCTGACTGTGTTTCAACTAGGGCTTTGAAATCTTTGAGGTATTGAAAGAACTCTAATTTTTGCCTGAGAAATAAAATCCATGTGAAGCGTGAGAAATCATCAACAAAAATGAGCACATACCTTGCTTTGTTGATTAATGGATGAGGAAAAGGGCCCATGATGTCACTATGGATCAGATCTAAAGGAGAGGAAGCTCTCTAAGTCTTTCATTTGTCGAAATTATCTTGAGGATGTTTTCCAAGAACACGTCCCTCACAAATTACTTTGGAGAAATGCATGTCTGGTAGACCATCAACCAATCCCTGCTTGCTAAGTTGTTGCATATATCTGAAATTTAAATGCCCGAACCTTTCGTGCCATATCCTACTGCTTTCATCAACATGGGTAAGTAGTAAAGCATAATCTGGTTCAATAAATTCAGAAAATGTCTAAAGCCTAGGTTGATAATTTACCTCACCGGTCGAAACCCTAGAATTGGTTTGCATGTCATAGATATACACTACATCAGGTGTGAATATGACTTTCTTTCCAGTGTCAGAATTTGTCATCTAATACACAAAGAGAAGATTGACGGAAAGTTTGGGAACGTTTCTCGAAGCTTCCATTGGTGAGTTCAATCCTTCCTTTGTCAGTGACCTCGATTGGAGATTTGTCCCCCATCAGAATAGGAGGACCTTTGCATGCATCCAATGAAAAATAGACTGCTTTTGTGGCATCCATGTGATTGATGCTCCTAAATTTATGATCCAAGCATCGGGAGAGGAGTTGATAGCAATCAAAGCATGGCTAGAATTGTCTTTCTTGGGATTCTGATCTTCTGGCTTCTTCTTCTTGACACCCTTGGGGACGCGATCTCCAAGATTATTTTGCTGAAGTATTTGATTCATTAGATATATTTGTTTCTGCATGCATACAGATTCTAGATGGAATCTTTTATGGCAGTATGTACATTTCTCCCATTTTCTTCCCTTTCCACCTTTGGATCTGGAGGCATCGGTGAAGGGTTTTGAGTACCCTTCCTTCTTCAGATTTGCAACTGATTTACTTTTGTCTTTATCTTTAGATTTCTGATATCGGTGATCATTGCCATCTTTCATAGTAAGTACATGCACCTTTGGGCCTTTGATTTTTCCCATGTTTATGAGCTTGGTTTGTTCTTGTGTGAGGGATTTGATAAATTCCTCAAGAGAAGGCATCTTCCAGGTGGCTCCAGAGGTGAATTTGACTGAATGGAATGTGGATACGAACACTAAGGATTCAAAACCAAGTTTGGAGAGAATGGTGAGAACCACTTGTTTCTCCTCCTTAGATTTATCAACCCCGCAAGCCTTGAGTTGCGACAGTAAATTCTTAAATTTTGTAAATAAATCTTGGAGATTCTCGAAACTTTTTTGATCAAATGTGAGCAATTCCACCTCGAGCATGTGTCCCCTCATCTCATACTGATTTCCAAAAATCCCTTCCACAGTGGTCCAGTCTTAATTGGGGGTTTTACAGGAAGATATGTGAAAGAGGAGATCAGGAGAAATGAGACTACAAATTGTTTTGGATGCTTCATCAATTCAATTTAGATACTTGGATTTTTCTATGGATGATGTTGGTTTTGTTTCCGCGTTCATTGTTAACCTATACAATCCTCTGCTTCGAAGATGCATGATCATTGTAATGTTCCCAAGCCAATTTTTCACTTAGGAACACTAACTTACCCCTGATTTAATTGTTTTATTGTTGTGTATGCAGGTTGGCCACTGAAATTTCGGCCTTAGGGTTTATTTTAGTTATTCATCCACAGTTTATTCAAGATGCATTTCAATACATAAATATCTCAACAATACACAAGATATGGAACCACCAACAAGATCTGAGCTTTATTATAAGAAAGCAAGCACCTGATATAATAGAGAAGCAGATCTGGAAAATCTTCAGATGGCTTCAAGACAATAATTTGAGCTACATGCAAAATGCTCTCGGAAATACAAGGTAAGCCTCCCAAGGGATGTAATACAAGATGAACGCTCCAATACAAAACTAGGGTTTGGCCTAACCCTCAAGCTGTCGGTACGTCCTGCTAAAGACTGTGGAGACCAAGGGTTCGTCCCTCCTGGAGAACAAGACTCCCAAACGCTTCCAAACTCCACCAAATGATATATGAGTGCAAGAGCAATCTCCTCCCGAAGTATGGAGCCCAAATACTGATGCCTCATCCTCCAACTGTAGAAACCCTAAACTGGTACGGCCCTCCTGAAACCCTGAATATGATCAATAATTCGGCCTGGCTGAATAAGGTCTTTGAATCATCTAAAACTCTCTAGGATGATAGATCGGACAGTCATAAACCCCTGAGAGAAGTTTCAAGGTTAGATCTGAGGTATAGCCTCCTAGATATGAGAATCACTGAATCACCAAAATGTCCTCTCTCCTCCAAAACCGTCCCAATCTACAGATAATGAATGGACGTGGTAACTCCTCAAGAAAACATCCAAACTAATGAGCAAGGTCCTGCAAGAAAAACCCTGATGTTGAAATATCCCAAAGCTTCCTCAATAGGCTAGATCGAACTGTTCCTCAACCAATGGTGCGCCCCTGCTGGAAATCCCTAACTGGTACAGCCCTGCTAGTCCTCCTGAATAGATGATGAATGTAGAATGGTGTGGGTAGATTATTTCATCCCCGAGACCAATCTTGGAACAAGGTGAGTGGAATCTTTCACCACTGAGTTGTTCTCTAGGGTTTGTAATATCAAAACCCTCAAAACTGTATGCTCAAGAGCATCAATAAGAAAATACCAAATATCCAAGATGAAATGAGAGGTGTGCCCTAGCCTTCTCTTTATACATATTTTATATTTCTCTGTTGAGTTAAGTTAACCCCTAGAGTCAACTCCTAGCTCAACCTCCAGCACTCTATTCTTTCATTGAGTTACTTCTCTTACCCTTTTTACCTTTTTCTTAAGTCAACTTTAAAATATAACATTAGTTTGGTTGACTTTTCCCCTTTGTGTGAGACTATGGTCTAGTGGGGATGCCTAGACCACTAAGTCTTCCCAAACATCTTCATCAAGAGGTGGGGGGCATTAAAATCATCCTCTCCTTCCATTCAAAGTAATTGTAAGGTGTAAGAATGAATTCTCTTGGGAATTCCATTTTTTCGTTGTCTTCAATCTTTGGTTCCTGCAAAAATAATTCGGTGTGTCTTTTGCTTAGCAGTCTGTCGGCTCTGATACCATGTAAATGTGTTGAACATGCACATAATAGATCTAGCTAGAAAATAACACGCACATTTGCAGAGAGAAATTGAGAAAGAAGAAGCAAGAGAGAAAGAATGGAAGAATTCTCATTAACTGAATGAATAATGAATAATTTACACATGATATACTCTATATAAATCAACCAATGCGCATTGGAGGAGAAGCCAATGCACCATAGTGGTGGTCTAGAGTGATATGGACAAACACCAGCAGTTACAAAAGTAAATTTCCACCTAGTCGAGTCTCTCGGGCAGTTGCGGGAGTGAACTGCCACCTAGCTAAGTTAACTAGTCTATTAGTCTTCAATTAACTAGTTGAAACATAGTGAAGTGAGGAGGAGATCAGGGAATCATGGGTAATGTGCTACTCTAGTGATGATCCCAAGGACAATACACATTGACTGGTGATGATCCCAATGTTACATGGTGACAATACCAATGTAGCATCTAGACTCCACTCAACTAATCAAACTGAAGAGAATATTCTCCCTAAAGAAATATTCTTCATAAAATATAGGACATTGAATAATGACTAATAAACAAGGAAAAACCCCTCATTGGAGGTGCCTCCATTGTCATAGACAAGAGATTCAAAAATGCTCTGGACAATTTCACCCAGGCCTCAGGAGCCCTCATAAATAGTGCCAAATCCAATGTCTACACCTGGAACACTCCCCCAAGAATAACCCACTTAATAGAAAACATCTTTTGTTTCCCTCTCATAGAAAAATGGAAAACCTTCAGATACCTTGGCATCCCAATCTGTCTTAAATCTCTTCCCAATTCCACCTGGAACCAAATCCTAGAAAAAATAAAAAACAAGTTGGATCAATGGGGATCCTTCTGGTTCAATCTGGCTAGCCGAACTGTGTTATTAAAATCAGTGCTCTCTCCTCTCCCCATTTTTCAATTCTCCTCTCTTCTTGCACCCCAGAGCATCAAAATATCGATCTCCCGTATCCTAAGACGTTTTCTCTAGGAAGGGGAAAGACTGAAACAAAAAAATTCCACCTTGTCAACTGGGATATTGTAAAACATCCAAAAAAAATGGAGGCATTGGCATAAAAGACCCTACCCTCTCCAACTTGGCTATGGGAGAAAAATTCTTATGGAATCTTATTTCGGGAAGGACATAATGGTGGAAAACAATTTTCTTGAAGAAATACCTAACATGGGAAATACCCAAATGTTTAGAACAGCAGCACTCCCTGGGAAATGGCTCTCCAATCGGGAAGCTTCTTTCTACCTCCATCCCCCTCATTAAAAGCCGACCCACCTGGATACCTGGGAATGGTAGAAAGATCCTTATTGGAGTAGACAACATCATGAGAAAGTCGCCACTTTGGCAGCACATTCAGCTTCGACCTCTCATTAACTGGCTAGACTCGCAAGGAAAGAAATACATCTCGGATATCTCTTCCTGGAACGTTGATTCGAGCGATTGGATAGGATGGAATCTTCAAAATATCCCAAGCAATCTTCAGGAAGTGGCCCATCAGTTGCAAATTCTTTTGAGAGTTTGCGCCCCCATTCACAGCACGCTAAAAGACAAGAGAGGTTGGGGAAATGGGATTTACTCTGTCAAACAAGGTTATTCACATCTTCTCTCCCAAGCAGATCTCCCCCCCAAAGATAAGATCTGGAATTCCCTCTGGAACAATGACAACCCTCCTAAGGTAAATTCTTGTTGTTGGATAGTGGCACATCGCAAATTACTTACAGGTGAAAATCTTCTCAAAAGGAACATACACGGTCCTTTTAGATGTGAGTTGTGTCGCAATGCACAGGAAACCTCTCAACATATTCTACTCCATTTCCCCTATGCTATCTCTGTGTGGAAAGCAGCTCTCCAAGGCCTCCACAGCAAAATCAAATGGTCGTCCCAACCAAAAGAGTTGCTCTCAAATTGGAAATCCTTTTATTGTGGCTCCTTCACGAGAAAACCTCTCTTTAAAGACTTATTCAAAGCCTTGCCTAAGTACATTTGTTGGAAAATTTGGCTCTCCCGAAACAGGGCCATCTTTTCCAACCTCCACTCCCCCCCAGATCTTGTAGCTAAAAAGTTGTAGCCCTTCTGGCAGAATTCTTTCATTCCAAATCCAAACCCATCTCCTTCACCCCCTCCTCCAGCTTAGAATCTGATTGGATCTCCACGTTTTTCCCCTCCATCCCTTCCTTTTTCCACCCCCCCCCCCTCTAACGAGATCCTCCTGACAGCTTCATGATGACTCTTAGTTCTTACATTGGTGCAATGAGCAACTGACACATGCTTTCTACTTCGACAGAGCATCAAAGGGAAACCCCAGGGTGGCAGGAATGGGAGGGGTCATCATATGCCCACGAGGAAATCAAACACTCACCTTCCACTGGAGCCTCGGAATTGCATCCAATAATCAAGCCGAAGCTTACACTCTGTATCAAGGCCTTCTCCTCGCCAAAAATTCAAACATCCACTCCCTTTCGGTCATTAGCGATTCTAATATAATCATAAATCATGCCCGCAAAGGCTCCCACCCCCTGAATATCAACTTAAATGCCATATTCCATCGAATCTCGGCAATTATCAAACACTTCTACAATGTTTCATTTTTTCATGTTCTTAGACGCAATAATCAAATGGTCGATACTTAAGCGAATATGGCAATCACCCTGGAGACGGGTTCATTGGTTGTCAATGGACTCGCGCAACTAAGGCCCATTCCATGATCCTGTCACCCATTCAGCAAGCACTCGACAATTGGCGGCCAGCTCACCTGTTTGCTCAGATCGACACTTGGACTATGAATTTGGTCACCAACGTGAACCTTTCTCGTCACAACACCTCTCTTATGACTCTGCCACTTGGCTCTTGGATCTGGGCCTTCACGCTGCTATACCTCACCTCTCGCCACCTTCATGTTCCCTCATTCACCTTAATGCGTGCCACTCTTTACACACCCTCCATCTCCCCAGGCTTGGGAAATCACTTTGCTGCTTCAGATCGTGGTAACAAGCCCTGGAGGGAGATGAATTCACTCAGCATGACTCCATGGGAGTATTATCCATTTAATTTGGGCAATGTGAGCAGTACCAAGATCAGCAGAGGGCATGATAGCAATTTGTGTGTCCATTCAAAAACAGGTAAACGAAATCGTCCTTTGAATCTTGCGCAGATGATGGAACATCTCAGAAGAAGCATGGCGCATTACTTGGGCCTATTTCATACTCCGAAGAAGAGAGAGAACTCTACCCCTCCTCTGATCGCAAATATCGATTCTTGCATAATTTAGACAGGCAGTGCAAGCAATCTCAGCAAAATGAGAAGGAACATAGGCAGTCACCATGCCATCTCAGTGGAAGAGCATGAGGAATTGGTTAATACGGTGAAAAATTTGCAAATCGATCTCAGAGCCCTCTCAACTCAAGTCCTAACCATAACAGAAATCACCATATAGCATCAGGTAGAGCATCGGCGGACAAAGGACAAATGCGAGGAACTAAGGCAACAGATAGTAATTCTTCAGTTTGGGGCTGGACCTACTTCACCCTTGGCTTCCCCAACATCTTCTGCAACCATCTCCGACGAAGCCTCTTCTCCTGGACCTCGACCGCAACTGGACCTAAATCTGAGGCTATCAGTAGAAGAAGAACCTCCATCACCAGGCGAGAACAATATTTAAGTGTATGCTTTGTTTAACAGTTTTTTTGTTAGGCTCTTACTGTATGATCTTTACTGTAAAAGCTCTGATCGGCTTTAGAATAGTAGAAAGTCTTGCCTCCGCTCACCACATACCTACTGGAAGCCAACAGGAAGACAATTTTTTTAATTACAGGTCTTGCAAATCAATTTTTGTACTTCTCTTGCGAATACCACATTTTATGCAAATTCATATAATGTTAATACTTTATGGCAAAAAAAATATTAAAATATATTGATCAAATTATTTTGAGTAACTATTACTTCAATGCATGCATGCTACTGTGATTAATTTTTATTGTTTTTTGGGTTGTTTCCATTTCACCAATATATATAAAGAATTGTGAAAATTAAAATTAAAATTAAAAAAAATATATCAATATAAAAATTTATTAATTCAGAACATGAAAATGAAAATATGAATTATTTTCTTACATTACATGAAATTAGTCTGAATTAATACTTCATGTTAATGGAAATATAACTAATACTTCATTAAATATAATTGTAACAAATCCACATTACCTTTTATTTAATTGAGAAGCGAAACAAAGAAGGGAAACAAAGATTCTGTACTCATTGTTTAAAAAAAAACACAACCACGGTACCTTAAAAACACAACCACGGTACATTTTATTTAATTGAGAAGGGAAACACAGGATTCTATATTCATTGTTTAAAAACTAACCCACCCTCCGTGTTGTTAAAGGAATATCTCCATGTTAGTAAAGGAATATTGCATATTGGAATTTATTTAACAAAACACTACCAAACCATATATTGAAATTTATGGTTAAAAACATGTGTTTCCTCCTTATAAGTCACAAGTTTGAATCTGATGGACAAAAAATCTCATATATCAATTTGATATTTGGCTAAACCTTAACCTTAAACTTAGATTATTATTTATTATTTGTAATAATATAGTTGACGAGTCCAAGTTTTCTTACAATGTAAAGTTGTGTTGCTAGATAAACACCGATTTATGCAAATGCAAAAATATCCTAATATACATGCTACATTTACATATACAACAAGCATATACCAGTGAATCACAATTTCATAACAAAAAAATCACTATATTATAAATCCATACACTGAAAAGACCAAGAAAAATTTGTAGAAACATATATTCAAGATTTATCATATATAAACTCCTATAAAAAGCATTAAACCAGTGAAGTGGATCTAACAAACAAGAGAGAGGCAATAAATTTACATGAAAAAATTGCAAGGTGGGGAAACATACACGAAAGCAAGCCTTCTATTCTTCAGAACTCTTTCAATTATAGTAGCTAGAGCTTATCCAAATCAGAGCTTTGTAATAAGCATGTAATGTTTATTTTTATTTTATTTTTTCTTATTTTTGGCAAACTTGGAAGTGGAAAAGAACCATTATGATGGTTGGCCTTCGCAAGGCAGCCCATTAAAACTAAAGGATATAGTGAGCAAGGGGGGAGCAAGGAGAACTTGGGAAGAATGCAAAGATGAGAGCTAGAAAAGTGCAACATGCTTAAACATTGGTGAATGAAGGACTCAAGGAGCATGTCCATGATAAGAAAATGTGTCTATGGGCCATGACGAACTGCATTTATTTTAGTGAGTAACAATGCATGAGATTTAATGCATAGTTCATTCTTTGTAATGAATTTCCCGAGCAAGATAAATCTATGTTGTTTACATTGTGTGGGTGTAACCTACTCTATGGAGGTTTATTGTGGTTCTGGTTTTTTTGTTTTATTGCTTGAAATTTCTATTTTGGTTAGTAGATGCAAGATTTACTAGATCAAACCTCTCTAAGCATTGTTTTGTCTTGTTGACTAAGTTTCTGCTTACCTAGAAATTGTATTTCCTCCTTTGGAATGTGATTTAGATTGTTGGTTGGTTTTTCCTTTTCCCATAGGTCGTACACATACCATACTCAATTTTATAATGTTGCATGGTCGTTTTTCTCCATTTTTGAGCGACTAAATACATCCATACAACATTTCCTTCGTTGTGAGTTGACATAATTCATCCCTTGGGCATTTTTCTCCCTTGTTAAGTGATTAAATCCGTCCATGGAGCATGTTACTCATTGATGGTCGACATAATTCATCCCCTATGCATTTTTCTCCCTTGTTGAGCGATTAATCCACCCATAGAACATTTTCTTCGTTGTTGGTCGACTTAATTCATCCCCTAAGTGTTTTTATCCACTGGTGGATGATCAAATCTATCCACTGAGCATTTCCTTCTCTGTTGGTCGAATTAATTCATCCCTTGGATGTTTTTCTCCATTGTTGGATGACTAAATCCATCCACTGAGCATTTCCTTCATTGGAGGTTTTGGACATAGAGATCATTATGTAATAAATATTGGACCTTAACCTTCCCATAAACACAGGTTGGGAACTTAGTTGGCATTGGTAT
>JASDQU010684896.1:24307-55586 GCA_032191745.1 Picea mariana | reverse complement strand
TTACWCCCCTAGGGMTATTGTAGATATAACTCTTACAAATCCAAGACTCCATTTACCCAATATATTGAAGGCACTAATCTAGAGTTTGCATTGGAGAAATAAAATTTCTTGCATTGGGTAACGTGATTTTATGAGATTTCCAAGTTGTTCAAAGTGTAATCAATTCTATATGTTATTGCCTTGCTTATTCCCCTAGGGTGTCATATTTTTCCAAATAATTCTTATTTCTTTTACATATTTCATCTTCAGCCATTAGGGTTGCAGAAAACCTATTCTAACTTCTTCAATAACTCTCTAATCAACCACTGAAAACTGCTCAAAGTTTGTGCACCTAAACTACTAGGCCTAGTGCACTTTTTGGAAAATTTTGAGGAGTTTTTGGTGGCTTATATTATTGATGCAAAAGGTTTTTTGTTACATCCATAATTCTGATAATTATCAATGTAGAAACTTGTTTATGACAACCTTTATTTTATGCTAAAGTCTTTCTCTTTCATTCTTGAGTTAAACTAGTCTTTACTAGCTTGTCTCTTGCTTATTCAACGAGACTTTTAGCACTTATTTTGAAGCTCTTATTATATTTTACATGTTGATATGTATCACTGACCGTTTCTGAATTTAGGGACAACAAGATTAACTTTTTTTTCCACCTAATATATTACAAGCATACTTGGATTTTCTAGCTGTGTCTCAAGCTGGTACAAACATTATAAACAAGTATACAATGATTTGGAAACCTTAAAAATATCCCAAGACTCATTTCCAAGTTCCCTTTTCCATATAGAAACTTTACCTTTAGGGGAATTCGTCATACATAACATTTTTTGTCTCAATCCCCACTAGGGTCACCAGGATTCCCCCTTGAGGTGATTTTCTCACCTCTAAAGTGACGGAAACACCTGCCTAAGGTGACAGTGGGTGGGTTCTCTCTAAGTTGTCACCATTTGGTGGTTGGGTCAGGATTTTCCCAACCTACAACTTGTGTGATAACAAGGTGTATGATAGTGCATACTTGTTTTAAAATAAAAAAATGAAACAAAGTATGGTGATGATATGGGAATGTAGGAGGGACAAAAAGAGGAGCACGATGAATATGGTGACAAGTATTAGAAACAACATCAAGGTGGAGGTGACAGAGGTGGAAATATTAAGGGAAGAACCAGTAATAAAGTTGTCCACAATAAAAGGAATAGTATGCTCAAGTACTTCACCATTTCATAAACCCTTTCTACCACTTCTCTTCTCCCCATTCATTCACACCATAATTCTCACCTTGCTTTACATTTTTATATCATCTCGATCACATGCCCTACCCTTTATTCCTCCAAAATATGAACATAAACTCTAACCCTTATGACAAATTGCCAAAAATATACACAATCAAACACAGGAAGACGACACAGATGGACCAATTCAAGATTTTAGCAGTTTTCTAAATATCCTGTGGTGAAAACATCCCACCATGTTGGATCATCCCCCAATCAATGGGTTTCCCAGATAACCAATCATGGTGCCCATGAATTTTCTAGAACATCCACCTAGGTACATGGCTTATCATGCTCAATATTTACTTTGGTATTTTTTAGTCTCACTCGGTTATCGTGCTCTCCTGGATTTTTTTTTATGACCTACTTATTTGAATTTTGTACATAATTTAATCATCTAAGTCATCTCAAAATTCCATTAATCTTGATTGCTACACAAACAAGACAATCTTACTCTCCAAGGAACAATGTTAATTGTTTTTCCATTCAACATATAGTTGAGCAAAACATTTGTTTAATGTAATGTGTCTACTTTAATTCAATTTTTTTTTTATTGTTGGAACTTTGTAAAAGAAGTAAAACATGATGTTTGTAATTTAATTCAGAATGTTGTTTATTGTTTCAACTTTATAGAAGAAGTAGAACACAATCTATAGTGGATTATGTTTAGTTGAAATTGAAGTAAGAATGATAATATAATTCTATAATTATAGTGGTATTAAAACTTAGTGTGTGATTAAGAATACTGTAAATATTTTCTAGTTCACTTGGATGGTCTTTAGATGCAAACTTTTGTCTTATATATGTAAGATAAAATAACATGAGTACAATTTGATCTTTTTATTTTTTCTTTAAAAAAATTCCATGGTGTAGGTACATCGACACCATATCAATGTATTTATGTTAGTGACAATATTATATACATGTCAATGGTACCTTCCAGATGCCAGTAACACATCAGTCTTTCAATGTCTCGGCATCACAATTGAAATTGATATTTCAGTACAACATCAATCCACCAACATCCCTTTTCTATTATTAAAAGATTCAATATGCAACATTAGTCCACATCGATGTCATGTTTCTTCTGATATTTGGCGAACGTATGCAATATTGGTAGGGTGTTGGAATCTACCCCCAAATATAGTGGCACACATTGTGACTTTGATGGTTCTAACCCCCTAATACATTTGGCCCTAAAATAACTAACCCCTTCATACATTCTAACCTTTAATATTATGACTCTAATGAAACCTTATTAGGATGCCACTTTTGACCACTTGCTTCTCATTCATACTCTCTCCCCCCCCCTCCCCCCTAACTCTCTCTCTCTCCCTCTTCCCTTGTAGAAATTAAATGACAAAATCATCTTATAAAAAGTTTTGTCATACACTTATCAACCTAGAGATAACTGTCTTCTATGAACTCTGAAATGTCTAAACCCACATTTGGAAATTACCATAAGAAGAAATACACATTGCTAAGCAATTTTGCAATGGAATAAAGAAGAATGAACAACAACCATTCAACCTAGAAATAATGAGAAATTTAAGCTATGCCATGGAAAACCCCAAAGTGGGGAAACCCAATGAGAGAGAGATTTTATTAGCTTCAAGAAAGATATATCAACAACAACAATACATTTACAACCAAGAGAACTAACTTACAACACCCAACAATCCCAACTTTTTTCCTTGTAAAATGTGCCCTAAACATCTGTATTGTTGTACGACCATGCCCTCTTTTAGAACCTTGAAATTTGTGCCAAATAGAAGTTGTATAGACAACAACAGAAAACTTCCTCTTCACCAACGGAAAACACTAGAAAATATGCCTTGATTTACGTGAAACAATGCTACCTCGAAATTCATGCCCTCCCAGCCTATTGTATCGACTATACAAACTGTATGGATCCTTAAATTACGACCTCTCTAACATCAGCAAGTTGCAACACTCTCACAATGAAAACTCTCATGGGATTTGTGCCCATTCACTCTTGGGAAATGCACCCTCCTTGTTTCCCTCTTTCCTCTCTCAAGCTCTCTCGAAAATATCTCTCAAACTATTCTCAATTTGTCTTGCACGCTACCCAATGAATTCTCTTATAATATGAAAGTGACCCTTCACCTTCTGCAACCTAGATCTAATGGCCAAGATATAATCTTTCCTTTACAATATCAAGGGTCATGATTCATTCCCTCCAAAATAAATCACTTTAAAATATTAAAGTACATTTTCACTTTATAACATAAGTGCACTTTATGAAATAAAGTCACTTTAATATTAGAAGGTACACTTTATTAAAAAGTCACTTTAATAAAAGAACTAGTTTATCACAACTTTATAAAAAGCCATTACAAAGTCAAGTGTCTAGTAGTGTACGTACTAGGTTACTTCTGCATACACGACACACGTGCGGAGTACCTCCCGAGCTAAAAATATAACACTTCCTCTTAGCGAGGGATGTACTCATTTCCATCACCATCATCTGGTACAATCACATTGTTCTCAACAGGAGCTCCCTATGAATCCAAAGCCATCCTCAACACCTGCATAGAACTCGAACCAGAAGACATCCTCTTGATAGCTACATTGAACACTGAGCTCCTAGGAGAACCCACTCCACCTTGAGCATCGGTTCGATCACACCAACTGAGACTCATGTTAGTGCTCAGAAGAGACTCACTATCTTCTCTCGGAATGCAATACTGGATCCTTGGGACCACCGCAATATTAGGAGCTTCCTGCTCCTCATCCGACATTGAATCATATATGTTATCACATATTTTGCAAGGGGATTGTTTTCCTTTGAAGTTGGTCATTGGGTGACCAAATGCGAAAGAATTGGGCTTAAAAAACCCACAAATTTTTTTCATCCAAATTTGGGGCGCGATTGTGAAAAGGCGTGCACATACCTGGTTGATGAAAATCCATGAAGCACATGCTCAATCTCAGTCATTGGATCCATCAGACAAATCAGATTGGTAGTTTACAGGAATTTGGGATCTGAACGTTGCTCGAAGTTTAGTGTTAGGGAAAATGCCTGAGATCAAGGGATGAGAAAAGTTTCAATCGTTGTGCAAGATTAGCATTTCATGGTTTCACGAGATGGAACGGTCAAGGAGTAGAGTCATCAAAACTCGTGAAATGAGTAATTGCGAAAAGATTGTAGTCATTGATCAAAGGAGAGATCTGGACAATTAGATCATTTTTCATGATTTTGCGAGTCAGGGAAGTAGGAGGGCGAGTCTTGAAGACTCGCGACATGCGAAGTCCCAAAATGATATTGGTCGTCCATTTTAGAAGGGCATGTGGCATAGGATTCAAACCACGGAGGAAATATTTTTGGGAAAGCTGAGGTGAGAAGTGTCGATGGCCCTAAGTCTCGAAATGCCGATATGATATGGGTCATCCTTTTCATAGGGACACGTGTCATCCAATCTAGGGATCATGCTTTCATGACTTGGAGATTTCATCGTGGAGCACGACGTGAACTCGAGAAACGTGAAATCACGATGCACCTGAGATTAAGGCCCACGATCATAGCCCAGGGTCATATAGAAAGTGGGGCCAAAATAAGAATAATCACCCATCCAAGCAGTGGGTGGACAAAGTGTTCAAAGAAATGATCGCAACCATCAGTTTTACAGTAAACCTGTTCATGGATCCCAATGGGTCGTTTCGCGATTTCAAGCATCATAGTATTGGAGATCAAGGGGAGTAGAAACTCCCTAAATGCAAAATCCTGAGATTTCATGTGGATAAGCACAAAGTGATAGACCGTGGTCGTGTAGGGTAAGGGAATGGAGCCATGCGAAATATTGAAGAACCCAAGTTGGTCACAGAGAAGGATTGGCGTGGCCTTGAGATGCCATAATTTACTCAAAGGAATTATGAGCTGGCCTGGAAAATTCATGGGTGTCAGGCCTCGTCCTGATAACAGTGAAAGTAGTTAATGAAAATGGGGAAGGTGGTTGAAACCTCATTTCACCACATAAATGGAAAGCATGGAAAATCTACCTATGGAGGGCAGACTGTCAGGCAAAATTTCCTTGTCATGGATTTTCTTATGAAGCCCATACCGATTTGATCTTACGTCTGACAAAAGAATGCAAGTGCAACCTGACAGAAGAAGATGCATATGCCAAGCCTTGAATTCCATGACTAGAGCATGCCTCTGAAGGGAGCAAGTTCCTTTGAGTATAAACACTCATTTTTAATATTTTTTGAGGGTCTATGGTAGAGCTAAGCTCCCATATTGTAAAGTCTTAGTGAATTATCTGGTTCTCTGGTTATGTATTGTGATCTGAGATTTCTGGATTAATCGAAGTCATCTTTATTTCTCCATCTTATTTTCCTCTGATACAGAGAGAGTTCATGTATGAATGATTCTCATGAATTGTTGTGATTGTGTTATGATGGATGTTGATTGTAATACCGTCATGCTTTCTTTCAATTTCATTGAAATTGGAACCCAATAAGATCTCGTGGTTTCATTTTTTCTTCCTTAGGCTGCTGAAGACCTAATGTTCACGGAATGTCTCTACATTTTATTACCAAAGTATTCCTTCTGTTGACAATTGGAAATGAAATGGGTTGCAGCAAATCAATCCCGAGGTAACCTCGAACCACTTTGGATTGGAAGGCTTCCCTCCCCCAACCCGAGAGGGATCTCTCGAAAAATGTCACTGAATAAATTGATTTATGGGTGAATGATGGTCTTGGATTTTTGGAGTTTGGGGGTTAAACCAAGAAAAAGGTCCATTGGGCATGGAGTCAAATGAAAACCGAATAAAGGAGACAATAATAGAGATCATTTAACTTGCGGAAAGTGAGGCAAAGTAAGTCTATCTTTCAGCGCTTTGATAAATCATGATGTGGAAGTGGAAAGAAAAAGGAAAGGCCGATGTAGCAAAGGATATATGCAGAATTCTGAAAGTGTAGGCTGGTCTTACACCCGCTGATAGCTGGTGCAGAGGAAAGACATCAAACAATTACAGAAAACCCAAATCCATTCGTTATAGTAGTGGTCGTACTAAATTATAACGAAGCACATCGGTTAGAAGAAAACAAAATGTAATGCAGTCATGATGGATTAAGGAAGACATAAAGATATGGTAAAGACAATATCAACTGTGAGTAAGGAACATATATAATGAAAGCCAAATAGATTTAACACAGCTGAAAAGAAGAAGAACATGCTGAAAGAAATCGACTGTGATGAATCTCACAGTCGCAAGCAAAAATCGTCTTTATTACTCCAATCTGGTTTACAAAAACTCAGTCATTACAATGAAACCCTCTTCGAAAGAGGTTTCCCCAGTGTTGCGCTCATGCACCCCCTCTGTGATGTCCCATACATTAGTCTTTTAAAAGAAAAATAAAACTCTTGTGTTCCAGGAATCTGAAACGGTTGGTCTTCTAGACTTTGCGGCTACCAGATGCTTCGTTGAACCGTTATCAATCTTTTGACAAGTGGGGTTTTCTCTTAGTATTAGCCAGAAGCAGAGATCCATTGTGAATTGCATCAATGATGCTTCTTGCATATGCCAGCTCGATTCTTTTACCAACACCATAGCTCCCTACAGACCACTCAGTATTAACTAACCATGCAATAGTGCCATGCTGCTTCATTTTTTCTGCAAGCATTGAATCATGCTTTGTTGGGTAGAGCATAATGAATGCTACTCCAAAACAAGGTGAGGATGTAGTTCGGGGTTCCTTAATACCATCCTCCGTCCCTGCAACCAAAGTGGTGTATCCACTACTAAAATGATACATAGTTTGGGCTAAAGTCAGCCTGCTGACCGGTTGTCGAATGCCTAGTAGCGCGATTCCGCCACCAAAAAAAATGTTCATACCACCATTGTGTAACATATGCACAAGCCTTTGAACATTTTTCCAGAAACAGGAGGGGATAGTGTTGCCTGGAGCTCTAGAATAATCCCATTCCCATACGTGGTTGCAATAATATCTATGGAAAAGACTTTGTTGGCATTGCTTTTGGTGATAAGATAATCCTTTTCTAGATTCAGTTTTGAATGTCTTGCATGGATCGATCCAGCAATCACGCATAAGCTGTATAGTAAGCACAAGATTAAGGAAAGCAAATTTATGTGGCGAAGAGAATGGAAAGATGGCATCTGAGCCAAGAATAACATGGTAATCCTGAATAAGATGATGAATTCATACAACTTCATGGCTCCATTAGGATGATAAATCAAGTAAATGAACTTCAAGCTCTGACCGCCAACCAAAATGGAGAAAATGACAGTACCCAAGAAAAGTGAGAATTGAATTGGTGCCACTGTGACACGAGCACATCTGGATTCTAAAATGTCTGTGGCCATGTCTCTGAAACGAAGGTGGCGGTTTCCCTCCAATTCCTGACGCTCCAACACTACGGATATGAGATTGTACGAATAAAATGTGCCGACGGCTCCAACTATGAGACACACAATGCCCGCAAACCATCCCAACGCTGTAAATGCAAATGGAAAACTCAGCAGGGTCGACGATACTATGGATGTAGTTAAATGGTAACTAACATGTAACCAATTCCCTTTGGATTCCAATACAAATACAAATCCTGTGTCCAAATGCTCCTTTGATCCACCCAACTCATATGAAATGGGCGGTTTGAAGAATTTGTCAGCCTTGTATAGTTCAACTAAGTCTGGGAATGGTAGCCATTTCACTTAGCATCATTTACGCTCTGACAGATGGTGCATTACGTATATTCTTTCTTCATATCTTGGAGACTGTCAGGTGCCCTCAAAATGTTCGACGTTGTCAATGCTACAATGCATACAAAGAAATATATTATTTTGACAAAATCTATATTGGTGAAGCTGACACTGACATATGATTATTTCTCTTGCCGCTGCTCTAGGTTCTGTCTTGTAACAGAGATGAGCCCCTGTAGTTTTGGCCGTTCCCAAACACCACGGAAGCCGCAAACTCTCAGTCGATGTCGCTGGCACCTACTGTGGTTATCCATGGTACCGTGTTGAAAATAGCAGAATAAATTGGCCATTCATTACCAGCAGAGTATGAAACAAAAACACCCTTCTGAATGGCTCTGAGAGCTCCAATCACTATCGTATGTCTAAGACCTCACCATATCATATGTGCTCCTCACACCCAAAGATTTCACAGTACTGTTGGCGGCCAATTTGGACCAATGCATGCACTCTTTTGACACAGCAGAGCTTTTGTGCTCATAAAAAACAATATCATATAATTGGATTTCTATTGATGTATTATTCATATCATTTTGTTGGCAGTGATGAAAATCCTTGGCTTTACCATTTTGATTAATCCCCAGAGGAAAATAACCACGAGGGCACTCGGCCTCTAAAATGCAAGAATTTCCTTTAATCTCCCTCGAATCTTAATATGCCACTATCTTCTGAGCTACCAGTAGAAGAAATCACATCCAGCGAAGTTGATACAGATTCACTATCCAGGCTAGATTCTAGTTAGGCACTGCCACTTGTAAAAGAAAATTTTGAACTCGCATATTTTATTTTCTCTAAGAAGGCTTGTCAATCATCCACTTGCCCTTTATTAGCGGTCGCATTATTTTTCTTGGCCACATTATCCATATTCAAAGACAAACAACGTGCAACTATAACATCTCCAAAACATTTGCTTTGATGTTCCAAAGAGGTGGCCCTTTCTCTCAGGAATCCATTACTTGAATGATCCACACATTTATTATGAAAGTATGATTCTTCAAATGAATTCCAGCGTACAATATCACGGATTCGAAGTCTAACTTGATCATTTCTTTGCATCTCGGGCCTGTGACTTCCTCTACTGAAACTCCCCATGGCATTCAAGAATCTCCTTGAAATTTCATCTATGGAATTGTCGGTTTGTATGCCTGACTCGAGTCTTCCTGGCTTACAGTTCACTTTGTTGGGTGCTTCCTTAGTAGGGATTAACCTTTTGAGAATCAACTTTGGCAAGCTCTTCTTGGCATTGTTCTAACCACTGCATGTTTTATTGTGTCCCTATGAGGAAGTTGACCAATTGAAATCTCTGTATTGACCATACCAGTAAATTTAGAGCTCACTTGAAATGCTGCTAGATTTATCGACACTGATATTGACATCCTCAAGTTGTAATAAAGATTTTTTTCTACAATGCAGGAGATCACCTTTAATTTCTCTCGTCTCGTCCAATTGAGGGATGAAACATTTGTTTTCAATTCGAACTCGGGATAGGGTCGAGTTAAACTGACCAGAGGAACTAGAAGTCCCAATGGTGGTTTCAGCACAGAGCTGCTTAGGTATGTGCAAAGACTTATTTTCTATGATATGTTAGGCCAAAGAATTATCTGACAAATAGCTGTCATGTTCCACATTAATTTCAGTTTGATTTGGATCTGCAACAATGCCTTGAAATCTAATCTTCTATATTCAGGGAGCGATCATTAACCTTGGAAGAAGCAAATATGGTATTCGGTTTGGGAATCAGGTGGGGATGATAATTCCCAAATGGAAGGAATCCATTATGGAAAGGAAGAAGTAATAACAATACAATAACAAGATGAGAGCCATGGAACAACCCATCAACAAGTGGAACAACCTATTTTTCAAAAATGGCTGATGAAGGAGACCCAGT
Source organism: Picea mariana (assembly GCA_032191745.1). Classification (NCBI taxonomy): domain Eukaryota; kingdom Viridiplantae; phylum Streptophyta; class Pinopsida; order Pinales; family Pinaceae; genus Picea; species Picea mariana. The sequence continues at coordinate 45,690 of JASDQU010684896.1, read as the reverse complement.
GCTACCATATACATGATCGAATGTAAATGAATGTGAACCAATTTGTACCTGGGGCAGCACAGTCAATTTTGATATCTATTACAACATCGGCTCCAACTAGGGATAGTACTTTCTCATAAAGTGCCAAGAACAGTAGACCAGGTGCCTCCATCCGTTGGGCGACCTTACGCGAAAGCTGTAATTCTGAGTTCTCCTGCCAGTGAAATCACCACCAGAAACTTTTAATGGAGTCGCCAGAGCATGTGCAACCAATATTTGCCTATGACTGACTTCTCAACCAGGCCATAGGACTATAACAATGTTGTTCTCCCAAGGATAGATATCAACTTCGAAATCCCCGGCAGCGGCGCCAAAATGTTGACACTCAAAAACAAAATGGGTTGCAGCAAATCAATCCCGAGGCAACCTCGAACCACTTTGGATTGGAAGGCTGCCCTCCCCCAACCCGAGAGGGATCTCTCGAAAAATGTCATAGAATAAATTGAAGTAAGCATGAAAACGGTGGGCAGATTTATGGGTGAATGATGGTCTTGGATTTTTGGAGTTTGGGGGTTAAACCAGGGAAAAGGTCTATTGGGCATGGAGTCAAATGAAAACTGAAGAAAGGAGATAATAGCAGAGATCATTTAACTTGCGAAAAGTGAGGCAAAGTAAGTCTATCTTTCAGCGCTTTGATAAATCATGATGCGGAAGCGGAAAGAAAAAGGAAAGGTCGATGTAGCAAAGGATATATGCAAAATTATGAAAGTGTAGGCTGGTCTTACACCCGCTGATAGACGGTGCAGAGGAAAGACATCAAACAATTACAGAAAACCCAAATCCATTCGTTATAGTAGTGGTCGTACTAAAGTATAATGAAGCACATCGGTTAGAAGAAAACAAAATGTAATGCAATCATGATGGATTAAGCAAAACATAAAGATATGGTAAAGACAATATCAACTGTGAGTAAGGAACATATATAATAAAAGCCAAATAGATTTAACATAGCTGAAAAGAAGAAGAACATGATGAAAGAAATTGACCGTGATGAATCTCACAGTCGCAAGCAAAAATCATCTTTATTACTCCAATCTGGTTTACAAAAGCTCAGTCATTACAATGAAACCCTCTTCAAAATAGGTTTCCCCAGTGCTGTGCTCATGCGCCCCCTCTGTGATGTCCCATACATCAATCTTTTAAAAGAAAAATAAAACTCTTGTGTTCCGAGAATCTGAAATGGTTGGTCTTCTAGACTCTGCGGCTGCCAGATGCTTCGTTGAACCGTTATCAATCTTTTGGCAAGTGGGGTGTTCTCTTAGTATTAGCCAGAAGTAGAGATCCGTTGTGAATTGCATCAATGATGATTCTTGCATATTCCAGCTTGATTCTTTTACCAACCCCATAACTCCCTGCAGACCACTCAGTATTAACTAACTAGGTAGTAGTGCCATGTTGCTTCATTTTTTCTGCAAGCATTGAAGTGTGCTTTGTTGGGTGGAGCATAATGAATGCTACTCCAAAACAAGCTAAGGATGTAGTTCAGGGTTCCTTAATACCATCCTCTGTTCCTACAACCAAAGCGGTGTATCCACTACTAAAATGATACATAGTTTGGGCTAAATTCAGCCTGCTGACCGGTTGTCGAATGCCCAGTAGCCCGATTCCGCCACCAAAAAAAATGTTCATACCACCACTGTGTAACATATGCACAAGCCTTTGAACATTTTGCCAAAAAGAGGAGGGGATAGTGTTGCCTGGAGCTTTGGAATAATCCCATTCCCATACGTGGTTGCAATAATAGCTATGGAAAAGACTTTGTTGGCATTGCTTCTGGTGATAAGATAATCCTTTTCTAGATTCAGTTTTGAATGTCTTGCATGGATCGATCCTGAAATCACGCATAAACGGTATAGAAAGCACAAGATCAAGGAAAGAAAATTTATGTGGTGAAGAGAATGGAAAGATGGCATATGAGCCAAGAATAACATGGCAATCTCAAATAAGATGATGAATTCGTATAGCTTCATGGCTCCATTAGGATGATAAATCAAGTAAATGAACTTCAAGCTCTGACCGCCAACCAAAATGGAGAAAATGACAGTACCCAAGCAAAGTGTGAATTGCATTGGTGCCACTGTGACACGAGCCCATCTAGATCCTAAAATGTCTGTGGCCATGTCTCTGAAACGAAGGTGGCGGTTGCCCTCCAATTCCCGACGCTCCAACACTATGGTATGATATTGTACGAATAAAATGTGCCGGCGGCTCCAACTATGAGACACACAATGCCCGCAAACCATCCCAACGCTGTAAATGCAAATGGCAAACTCAGCAGGGCCGACGATACTATGGACGTAGTTAAATGGTAACCGGCATGTAACCAATTCCCTTTAGATTCCAATACAAATACAACTCCTGTGTCCAGATGCTCCTTTGATCCACCCAAATCATATGAAATGGGCGGTTTGAAGAATTTGTCAGCCTTGTACAGTTCGACTAAGTCTAGGAACGGTAGCCGTTTCACTTAGCATCGTTTACGCTCTGACAGATGGTGCATTACATAGATTCTTTCTTCATATCTTGGAGACTGCCAGGTGCCCTCAAAACGTCTGACGCTGTCAATGCTACAGCACATACAAAGAAATATATTATTCTGACAAAATCTATATTGGTGCAGCTGACACTGACATATGATTATTTCTATTGCCACTGCTCTAGGTTCTGTCTTGTAAAAAAGATGAGCCCCTGTAGTTTTGGCCGTTACCAAACACCACGGGAGCCGAGAACTCTCATTTGATGGCGTTTGCACCTACTATGGTTATCCATGGTACCGTGTTGAAAATCGCATAATAAATTGGCCATTCATTACCAGTAGAGTATGAAATAAAAACACCCTTCTGAATGGCTCTAAGAGCTCCAATCGCTATCGTATGTCTAAGACCTCACCATATCATATGCACTCCTCACACCCAAATATTTCACAGTACTGTTGGCGGCCAATTTGGAGCAGTGCATGCACTCTTTTGACACAGCAGAGCTTTCGTGCTCATAATAAACAATATCATATATTTGGATTTCTATTGACGTATTATTCATGTCATTTTGTTGGCAGTGATGAAAATCCTTGGCTTTACCATTTTGATTAATCCCTAGAGGAAAATAGCCACGAGGGCACTCGTCCTCTAAAATGCAAGGATTTCCTTTAAGCTCCCTCGAATCTTAAGATGCCACTATCTTCTGAGCTACCAGTAGAAGAAAGCACATCCAACGAATTTGATACAGATTCACTATCCGGGCTAGATTCTAGTCAGGCACTGCCGCTTGTAAAAGAAAATTCTGAACTCACATCTTTTCTTTTCTCTAAGAAGGCTTTTCAATCATCCACTTGCCCTTTATTAACAGTCGCATTAGTTTTCTTGGCCACATTCTCCGTCTTCAAAGACAAACAACGCGCAACTATAACATCTCCAAAACATTTGCTTTGATGTTCCAAAGAGGTGGCCCTTTCTCTCAGGAATCCATTGCTTGAATGATCCACACATTTATTATGAAAGTCTGATTCTTCAAATGAATTCCAGCGTACAATATCACAGATTCGAAGTCTAACTTGATCATTTCTTTGCATCTCGGGCCGGTGACTTCCTCTACTGAAACTCCCCATGGAATTCGATAATCTCCTTGAAATGTCATCTATGGAATTGTCGGTTTGTACACCTGACTCGAGTCTTCCTGAGTTAGAGTTCACTTTGTTGGGTGCTTCCTTAGTAGGGGTTAACCTCCTAAGAATTGACTTTGGCAGGCTCTTCTTGGCATTGTTCTGACCGCTGCATGTTTTATTGTGTCCCTATGAGGAAGTTGACCAATTGAAATCTCTGTATTGACCATACCAGTAACTTTAGAGCTCACTTGAAATGCTGCTATATTTATGGGCACTGATATTGACATCCTCAAGTTGTAATAAATATTTTTTGCTACAATGCAGGTGATCACATTTAATTTCTCTCCTCTCATCCAATTGAGGGTTGAAACATTTGTTTTCAATTCGAACTCGGGATAGGGTCGAGTTAAACTGACCAGAGGAACTAGAAGTCTCGATGGTGGTTTCAACACAGAGCTGATTAGGTATGTGCAAAGACTTATTTTCTATGATATGTTAGGCCAAGGAATTATTTGACAAAGAGCTGTCATGTTCCACATTAATTTCAGTTCGATTTGGATCTGCAACAATGCCTTGAAATCTGATCTTCTATATTCAGGGAGGGATCATTAACCCTGGAAGAAGAAAATATGGTATTCGATTTGGGAATTTGGTGGGCTGATAATGCCCAAATGGAAGGAATCCATTATGGAAAGGCAGAAGTAATGACAATACAATAACAAGATGAGAGCCATGAAACAAACCATCAACAAGTGGAACAACCTATTTTTCAAAAATGTCTGATGAAGGAGACCCAGTGCTACCATAGACATGATCGAATGTAAATGAATTAGAATCAATTTGTACCTTGGGAAACATAGTCAATTTTGATATCTGTTACAACATCGGCTCCAACTACGGACGATACTTTCTCGTAAAGTGCCGAGAACAGTAGACCAGGTGCCTCCATCCGTTGGGCGACCTTACGTGAAAGCTGTAATTCTGAGTTCTCCTGCCAGTGAAATCACCACCAGAAACTTTTAGTGGAGTCGCCAGAGCATGTGCAACCAATATTTTCCTATGACTGACTGCTCAACCAGGCCATAGGACTATAACAATGTCGTTCTCTCAGGGATAGATATCAACTTTGAAATCCCCGGCAGCGGCGCCAAAATGTTGACACTCAGAAACGAAATGGGTTGCAGCAAATCAATCCCGAGGCAACCTCGAACCACTTTGGATTGGAAGGCTGCCCTCCCCCAACCCGAGTGGGATCTCTCGAAAAATGTCACAGAATAAATTGAAGTAAGCGTGAAAACGGTGGGCAGATTTATGGGTGAATGATGGTCTTGTATTTTTGGAGTTTGGGGGTTAAACTAGGGAAAAGGTCCATTGGGCATGGAGTCAAATGAAAAACGAAGAAAGGAGACAATAGCAGAGATCATTTAACTTGCGGAAAGTGAGGGTCTATCTTTCAGCGCTTTGATAAATCATGATGCAGAAGCGGAAAGAAAAAGGAAAGGCCGATGTAGCAAAGGATATATGTAGAATTCTGAAAGTGTAGGCTAGTCTTACACCCGCTGATAGCTGGTGCAGAGGAAAGACATCAAACAATTACATAAAACCCAAATCCATTCGTTATAGTAGTGTTCGTACTAAAGTATAATGAAGCACATCGGTTAGAAGAAAAAAAAATGTAATGCAGTCATGATTGATTAAGGAAGACATAAAGATATGGTAAAGACAATATCAACTGTGAGTAAGGAACATACATAATGAAAGCCAAATAGATTTAACACAACTGAAAAGAAGAAGAACATTCTTAAAGAAATCGACCGTGATGAATCTCACAGTCGCAAGCAAAAATCGTCTTTATTACTCCAATCTGGTTTACAAAAACTCAGTCATTACAATGAAACCCTCTTCAAAATAGGTTTCCCCAGTGCTTTGCTCATGTGCCCCCTCTGTGATGTCCCGTACATCATCCTTTTAAATGAAAAATAAAACTCTTGTGTTCCGGAAATCTGAAACGGTTGGTCTTATAGACTCTGCAGCTGCTAGATGCTTTGTTGAACCGTTATCAATCTTTTGACAAGTGGGGTGTTCTCTTAGTATTATCCAGAAGCAGAGATCCATTGTGAATTGCATCAATGATGATTCTTGCATATGCAAGCTTGATTCTTTTACCAACCCCATAGCTCCCTGCAGACCTCTCAATATTAACTAACCAGGCAGTAGTGCCATGATGTTTCATTTTTTCTGCAAGCATTGAAGCGTGTTTTGTTGGGTGGAGCATAATGAATGCTGCTCTAAAACAAGCTGAGGATGTAGTTCGGGGTTCCTTAATACCATCCTCTGTCCCTGCAACCAAAGCAGTGTATCCACTACTAAAATGATACATAGTTTGGGCTAAAGTCAGCCTGCTGACCGGTTGTCGAATGCCCAGTAGCCCGATTCCGCCACCAAAAAAAATGTTGATACCACCACTGTGTAACATGCATAAGCCTTTGAACATTTTCCCAGAAATAGGAGGGGATAGTGTTGCCTAGAGCTTTGGAATAATCCCATTCCCATACGTGGTTGACATAATAGCTATGGATAAGTCTTTGTTGGCTTTACTTCTGGTGATAAGATAATCCCTTTCTGGATTCAGTTTTGAATGTCTTGCATGGATCGATCCAGCAATCATGCATAAACTGTATAGCAAGCACAAGATCAAGGAAAGCAAATTTATGTGGCGAAGAGAATGGAAAGATGGAATATGAGCCAAGAATAACATGGCAATCCTGAATAAGATGATGAATTCGTACATCTTCATGGCTCCACTAGGATGACAAATCAAGTAAATGAACTTCAAGCTCTGACCGCCAACCAAAATGGAGAAAATGACAGTACCCAAGCAAAGTGTGAATTGCATCGGTGCCACTGTGACATGAGCCCATCTGGATCCTAAAATGTCTGTGGCCATGTCTCTGAAACAAAGGTGGCAGTTGTCGTCCAATTCTCGGCACTCCAACTCTACAAATATGAGATTGTATGAATAAAATGTGACGGCGGCTCCAACTATGAGACACACAATGCCCGCAAGCCATCCCAACGCTCTAAATGCAAATGGCAAACTCAACAGGGCCAGCGATACTATGGACATATTTAAATGGTAACCGGCATGTAACCAATTCCCTTTGGATTCCAATACAAATACAACTCCTGTGTCCAGATGCTCCTTTGATCCACTCGACTCATATGAAATGGGCAGTTTGAAGAATTTGTCAGTCTTGTACAGTTCGACTAAGTCTGGGAACGGTATTCATTTTCACTTAGCATCATTTACGCTCTGACAGATGGTGCGTTACATAGATTCTTTCTTCGGATCTTGGAGATTTTCAGGTGCCCTCAAAACGTCTGACGCTGTCAATGCTACAGCGCATACAAAGAAATACATTATTCTAACAAAATCTATATTGGTGCAGCTGACACTGACATATGATTATTTCTCTTGCCGCTGCTCTAGGTTTTGTCTTGTAACAGAGATGAGCCCCTGTAGTTTTGGCCGTTCCCAAACACCACGGGAGCCGAGAACTCTCAGTCGATGGCGCTAGCACCTACTGTGGTTATCCATGGTACCATGTTGAAAATTGCAGAATAAATTGGCCATTCATTATCAGCAGAGTATGAAACAAAAACACCCTTTTGAATGGCTCCGAGAGCTCCAATTGCTATCGTATGTCTAAGACCTCACCATATCATATGCTCTCCTCACAGCCAAATATTTCACAGTACCGTTGGTGGCTGATTTGGAGCAATGCATGCACTCTTTTGACACAGTAGAGCTTTCGTACTCATAACAAACAATATCATATAATTGGATTTCTATTGACGTATTATTCATGTCATTTTGTTGGCAGTGATGAAAATCCTTGGCTTTACCATTTTGATTAATCCCCAGAGGAAAATAACCACGAGGGCACTCATCCTCTAAAATGCAAGAATTTCCTTTAATCTCCCTCGAATCTTAAGATGCCACTATCTTCTGAGCTACTAGTAGAAGAAAGCACATCCAATGAAGTTGATACAGATTCACTATCCAGGCTAGATTCTAGTCAGGCACTGCCGCTTGTAAAAGAAAATTCTGAACTCACATCTTTTCTTTTCTCTAAGAAGTCTTGTCAATCATCCACTTTCCCTTTATTAGCAGTCACATTAGTTTTCTTGGCCACATTCTCCGTCTTCAAAGACAAACAACGCGCAACTATAACATCTCCAAAACATTTGCTTTGATGTTCCAAAGAGGTAGCCCTTTCTCTCAGGAATCCATTGCTTGAATGATCCACACATTTATTATGAAAGTATGATTCTTCAAATGAATTCCAGCGTACAATATCACGGATTCGATGTCTAACTTGATCATTTCTTTGCATCTCGGGCCTGTGACTTCCTCTACTGAAACTCCCCATGGCATTCGAGAATCTCCTTGAAATGTCATCTATGGAATTTCCAGTTTGTACACCTGACTCGAGTCTTCCTGAGTTACAGTTCACTTTGTTGGGTGCTTCCTTAGTAGGGGTTAACCTCCTGAGAATCGACTTTGGCAGGATGTTCTTGGCATTGTTCTGACCGCTGCATGTTTTATTGTGTCCCTATGAGGAAGTTGACCAATGAAATCTCTGTATCGACCATACCAGTAACTTTAGAGCTCACTTGAAATGCTACTAGATTTATCGACACTGATATTGACATCCTCAAGTTGTAATAAATATGTTTCGCTACAATGTAGGTTATCACCTTTAATTTCTCTCGTCTCATCCAATTGAGGGCTGAAACATTTGTTTTCAATTCGAACTCGGGATAGGGTCGAGTTAAACTGACCAGAGGAACTAGAAGTCCTGATGGTGGATTCAACACAGAGCTGCTTAGGTATGTGCAAAGACTTATTTTCTATGATATGTTAGGCCAAGGAATTATCTGACAAAGAGCTATCATGTTCCACATTAATTTCAGTTCGATTTGGATCTGCAACAATGCCTTGAAATCTGATCTTCTATATTCAGGGAGGGATCATTAACCCTGGAAGAAGCAAATATGGTATTCGATTTGGGAATTTGGCGGGGCTGATAATGCCCAAATGGAAGGAATCCATTATGGAAAGGCAGAAGTAATAACAATACAATAACAAGATGAGAGCCATGGAACATACCATCAACAAGTGGAACAACATATTTTTCAAAAATGGTTGATGAAGGAGACCCAGTGCTACCATATACATGATCGAATGTAAATGAATGAGAACCAATTTGTACCTTGGGCAGCACAGTCAATTTTTATATCTGTTACAACACCTCCTACTCACCCTAAATTCGACTTACCAACTAAATTTGATTTCAGACCTCATTTCTTAAGCATACTAGTCCAGTTTGCTGAGTTAAAACGATATTATCGTGAGTCCGCGCCCATTTGATCCCTTTAAAAAATCAACCCTTGACATAAAGTTATGATGGGTACTGGGATTACCTTCGACACAATATGGAGGTGACTTCTAGTGCTAACATTTCTAGCGTTGTTACCGGGGATGAATTGAACATTTTCCCTGGGTAGAATGACAACGAACTTATGATTCTAAAGGTGCATCAGATATCAAAACCTTTGAAGATTGCGTTTTCACCTAATGACTCCACTGAGATGATTCTACTATTTCGGTGTGGTTATCTCTAGATAAATGTATAGCCCATGAGATAACACAACGATCATATCTGGTTTTTGATGGTGAACAAAGACTAGAACACTTATTCTGCATATCATTGACCTGGTGACTCAATGGTTAAAGAATCGATCAACGACTCCACTGGTTCGAAATGGAAAAAATCTTGGCTCAAAGGTTTTGTCCCTTTAATTTTTCTGTTGTTCCTAGTTTTCCCAATGTTGTCCCTACTGTGGATGAATGGGTTGATTATTTGCCCATATTTAGAGAGCGCAAAGAGGACAACCCTGCTCGACATCTCCATGAGTTTCACAAACTCATGCATCAGTGAGAGATACATCATGAAGATGTATTAATGAATATGTTCATGTTATCATTGGACGAGGATGCCTATGAGTGGTATATATCCTTGTCCCCTGCTAGCATCTCCTCCCTGGAGCAGTTTCATGCAACTTTTAATAAGCATTGTCAAAGGTATTATTCCTCTGAGTTAATCTGTCATAATTTTTGGAAGGAATGTGACGGCCATGATCAATATATGGTTGTTTCTAATGAAATCTATGAGGATGAAGGTTGCAAGGAGGAAGAAGATGTTTTGGAAAGAGTTATGGAACTGGCAAAATCTCTCACTTCCCAACTAGAAAGGTTGGAATCTGAAGAAAGCATAGAGGATTTTCTAGTTCTTAAGGTGGATGTCCTTGGCAGCTCTATTGAGGATGATAATGAAGATTTCATAATTGTAGAGGCCTTGATTTATGCTCCTAAGGTGCCTGTTGTCCCTAGCTTTGATGATTATTTGGATGAAGAGCAGCAGAACCCCACATCACAGTTTGCTGACCAGAGGAGCAACTAGCCTGCATATGACAACTACGAATCAAATTCTAAGCTGGATATGCAGGATTTCCAAGAACATACTGTAGAGCCTTATCGTTTGTTCTCTAAAGAAAAATATTACAAGGAAATCAACCATCCTGGACCTGCAGAAGACACTGAGAAGCATGAGGAAGAGAAAAGTTTTCCCAAGGTTCTCGTTTATGTTGATTATGAATCTGATCCTTGGGAGAGATATGGAGAAGAAGAGGAGCACTAGAAGGGTCAGTTTGTCTCTTGTCTAGATCCTGTCTGTGAGAAACCATCGCCTGGGACTAGTTAACCTGCATCGACATTCACCCACCTGTGCCTACCAGAGATATTCAACCATGTGTGAGTAGTTGTGTAGCATAGAAGGTTGCCTGTAACAAATTTTCTATATTTTTCCACTTGTCCTATGAGCTTGTGGAGGAATACATGGAGTTGCGTTTCCTTCATGTTTTGAAACCACCCAGCTTTATCCTGGCCTCATCATTAGGAGGAAAGCCAAGGAATGTAATTTTTCTATTGTCATGGTTGTGTTCTCTATTATCAATCATGGAAAGAGTGAAGGAGATTCTAGTTAGGAATTTACTTGAATGGCTATGGTGGAAATTTTATTTCACCTAGCACTGTGTAAAAATTTATTAGTCTAGGACTATACATAAATAAGCTCCTTGGATCATGTGTGTTTATTTTTGTTTTTACTTGTCAAATTTATATTCTTCAGTAGGGTTTTTTTGAGCTTGATTCCATATCCCAAAAAAAGATTACTGGAGCTGCAAAAGGAGATCTTAGATCCTTGCGGGGAGGACTCTATCCCCCATGGAGACTAATGTTATGACATATTTTTGAAAGGGGATTTTTTTCCTTTGAAGTTGGTCATTGGGTGACCAAATGCGAAAGAAGTGGGATTAAAAAACCCACAAATGTTTTTCATCCAAAGTCAGGGCGAGATTGTGCAAAGGCATGCACATACCTGGTCGATGAAAATCCATCAATTACAGGCTCAGTCTCGGCCATTGGATCCATCAGACTAATCATATCGGTGGTTTGTGGGTATTCGAGATCCGAAAGTTGCTCGAATTTTAGTGCCATGGAAAAGGTCGAAGATCAACGGATGAACAAAGTTTTAATCATGGAGAAATATTAACATTTCATGGTTTCGAGACATGGAGTGGTCAAGGCGCAGAGTCATCAGAACTTTCAAAATACGAAATCATGAAAAGATCATAGTCGTTGATGAAAGGAGATATCTGGACCGTTAGATCATATTTTCACAATTTCATGAGTAAGGGAAGTAGGAGGGCGAGTCTTGAAGACTCACGTCACATGAAGTCCCAAAATGATCTTGGCCATCAATTTTAGAAGGGCACATGGCATAGGATCCGAACCATGGAGGAAATATTTTCGGTAAAGATGAGGTGAGAAGTCTCGATGGCCCTAAGTCCAAAAACATTGATACGATCTTGGCTGTCCTTTTCATAGGGACACATTTCATTCGATCTGGGGATCGCACTTTTGTGACTTGGAGATTTCATCATGGACCACGACGTGAACTCGCAAAACGCGAAATAACGACACGCCTGAGAGTAAGGCCCACGATCACAGCCCAAGGTCATATAGAAAGTGGGGCCAAAAGAATAATAAGTGCCCATCCAAGCGACCAAAGTGTTCAAATAAATGATCGCAGCCGTCGATTTTACATTAAACCCAGTCGTGGATCCCGATGGGCCATTTCACGATTTCGAGCATCGGAGTATTGGAGATCAAGAGGAGTAGAAACTCTTGAAATGCGAAATCCTGAGATTTCATGTGGATAATCACGAGGTCACAACCCGTGTTCATGTGGAGCAAGGGAATGGAGCCACGCAAAATATTGAAGCGCCCGATTTGGTCATAGAGAAGGATTTTCGTGGCCTCGAGATGCTAAAATTTCCTCAAAGGAATTATGAGCTTGCCTGGAACAGTCATGGGTGTCAGGCCTCATCCTGATTCTGATGAAATTAGTTAATTAAAATGGGGAAGGTGGTTGAAACCACGTTTCACTACATAAATGGAAAGCATGGAAAATCTATTCGTGGAGGGAAGAATGTTAGCCAAAAGTTCCCCTTCATGGATTTTCTTATGAAGCCCATACCGATCTGATCTTGTGTCTGAAAAAAGAATGCAAGTGCATCCTAACAAAAGAATATGCATATTCCAAGCCTTGAATGCCATGACCAAAGAACACCTCTGAAGGGAGCAAGTTTCTTTGAGTACAAATACTCAGTTTTAATATTTTGTGAGGGTCGATGGTAGAGCTAAGATCCCATATTGTAAAGTTTTAGTGAACTCTCTATTTCTCTGGCTATGTGTTGTGATCTGAGATTTCTTGATTAATCGAGGTTAGATTTCTTTCTCCATCTTATTTTCCTCTAATACTGAGAGAGTTCATGTATGACTGATTCTCATGAATTTTGGTGATTTTGTTATGATGGATGTTGATTGTAATACCATCATGATTTCTTTCAGTTTCATTGTAATTGGAACCCAATAAGATCTTATGTTTTCAATTTTTCTTCCTTAGGTTGTTGAAGACCTGATGTTCATAGCATGCCTCTACATTTTCTTACCAAAGTCTTCCTCCTACTCACCCTAACTCCGACTCATTGACCGGAGTTGATTTCAGACCTCATTGCTTATTCATACTATTCTTGTTTCATGAGTTAAAATGAGATTATCTCGAGTCTGCACCCATTTGACCCCTTTAAAAAATCAACCCGTGACATAAATTTCTGATGGGTATTGGGCTTACCTTCGATGCAATCCGGAGGTAACTTCTAGTACTAACAATATCCTCATAAAGGTTGTCCTCACAACATGTACAACCTATCCAGCCGATCACCAATCAGCTGTGGTTCCACCGGGTCCGCTCCCTCCCTTTAGATAAATACTTTTCCTCTCTTGAACAATGTAAAATATCCATCATTCTCCAAGGCTGAGACTGAGATCAAGTTAAACCTCAACCTTGGAAAAAAGAGAACTCCATCAAGATCCAGGAATCCTCCATACTCGAGTCGGAATGTAACCCTTCCAACTCCATGTATAACTCGTTCCATACCTCCTTCACTCTCCACTAGTCATTCAGGAACTATCTCTATGATAATACGTAATGTTTTCCATATTCCTGTCATGTGACAAGAGGCTCCATTGTAAAAAATCCATCTAAAATCACCCCCAAATCCTCCACTATCGACACTAGATACTAGAGTAACCAAATAAAATTCATTATCAAACTTGGAAGAAAATTCCTCCTTGGATGTTGTAGTAGTTGTCTCAGGCCCCTATTGTTCCTTCCTCTTCCTCTTCTTCTCAAGACACTGAGAAGAAAGGTGCCTAAACTGGTTACAACAATAACATATAAATTTACTCAAGTCCCTCCTGAAATTTCCTTTCTTCTTACTCTTTGCAACAAGAGAAACATTCTCCTCAGCTCTTTCTTCCTTATTACCACTACTATGAGACCCCATCAGTATCTCCTCCTGAGTGAATTCATCCCATAACCTACTCCAATCTGGAAAATGTTCTCTACCCACCACACACTTTACAAATGCATCCCAGTCCTTTGTGAATCCTTTCAAGGTTATCCTCCCCAACTCGGCTTTTGAGATGATCTCTGCCACTGCAGCTAACTCATCCTTAACTTGGGCTATCTGGGTAAGATAGGATGCAATATCCTCACCCTTAGCCATCTTCAAGTCATGCAAATTATCTTTCAAGGCCATCTTATGATTGGAATTCATAGCCTCAAATAAATTATCCAAAGTTTCCCACATATCATAAGTTGTATTCTTCTCAGACAGATGTGGAATGAGAGGGTCATTCACACCATCCATAATGATCCTATGAGCTTTGGCCTCCTTTACTTCATGAAAATACAAATCAATAGGATCTATTATGGGAGCCAAAACAACATAACTTACATAGTTCCAAATCTTGATCTCCTTGAGAACAATTGACATTCAGACCTTCCACTACAAATACTTGGAAATGCCATCCAACCAATCCTCAAATCTAATGCATGCAGCGATATTCCCTGTCACTATTCAAAGAAAAACAAACAACATATTTTCCCCTTCAACCTTTGCCCAAATATCTCACTGCTCATTGTCACTCAAAGCCCAAGCTCTAATATCATCTAGAAATTAAATGACAAAATCAACTTATAAATTTTTTTGTCATACACTTAGCAACCTAGAGATAACTCTCTTCTATGAATTTCGAAATGTCTAAACACACATTCGTAAATTACCACAAGAAGAAATACACATTGTTAAGCAATTTTGTAGTGGAATAAACACAATGAACAACAACCATTCAACCCAGAAGTACTCAGAAATTTAGGCAATTCCATGGAAAACCCTAATGTGGGGAAACCAAATGAGAGAGAGATTTTATTATCTTCAGGAAAGATATATCAACAACAATAATACATCTACAGCCAAGATAAATAACTTACAACACCCAACAGTCCCAACTTTCTACCTTGGAAAATGTGCCCAAAAAAATTGTACTTTTGTATGGCCCTGTCCTCTTTTAGAACCTCAAAATTTGTGCCAAATAGAAGTTGTACGGGAAGCAACAAAAAATGTCCTTGTCACTAACAAAAAAAACTATAAAATTTTCCTCAATTTTCATGTAGCAATGTTGCCTCAAAATCTATGCCCTCCCATCCTATGGTACAAATCGTACAAACTGTATGGATTCGTACAGTACAACCTCTCTAATAGTAGAAAGTTACAACACTCTCACACGGAAAACTCTCTTGGGATTTGTGCCCAATCTCTCTTGGGAAATGTGCCCTCCTCATTGCCCTCTTTCCTCTCTCAAGTTCTCTCGGAAATATCTATCAAATTCTTCTCAATGTGTCTTGCACACTACCCAATGCATTCTCTTATAATATGAAAGTGACCCTTCACCTTCTCCAACCCTAGATTTAATGGCTAAGATCTAATATTTTCTTTACAATATCAAGGGTCATGATTCATTCCCTCCAAAATAAATCACTTTAAAATATTAAAGTACATTTTCACTTTATAACATAAGTGCACTTTATGAAATAAAGTCACCTTAATATTAGAAGGTATACTTTATTAAAACCTCATTTTAATAAAAGAACTAGTTTATCATAACTTTATAAAAACCCATTACAAAGTCAAGTGTCTAGTAGTGTAGGTACTAGGTTACTTCCACATACAAGACACACATGCAGAGTATCTCCCAAGATAAAAATATAACACCCCTATCCCCCCCTCTTTCTCTCCCTCCCTCTATCCCCCCGCCCCCTCTCTTGAGAGAGAGAGACTTGTAGAGGGAGAGGGAGATAAGTTTATATGAGATATAAGGAGGGAGAGAAACAGAAAGAGGGGGAGAGAGATAGAGAGATAGATAAGGAGAGAGAGACTGAGATACAAGAAAAGGGGGGGGAGAGAGAAAGAGAGAGAAGAAGAAGAAGAAGAAGAGGTGTTTGTTTGTGTGTGTGTGTGTGTGTGTGTGTGAGAGAGAGAGAGAGAGAGAGAGGTGTTACACATTATTTTGGTCATCTTGATAATCCATTGACAAACATGTGTTCATGTTCCCAAAAGAGCCTATCTTCATGGGAAAGGTGATTGACTTTCTCTTATCAAAAACCTTATTAATGAGCATCGTTGTAGGTTGTGCCATAATCAGGATGCGACTATGCCTGGTCATCACCCTTTGCCCAAAAGATGGTTTGTGACATCTCCACAAGCTACCCTATAGCTAGGGTGTGACGATGACAAGAAGCTAAGAAAAGTTTGAACTTCATGAAAGTTATAGAAGGGAATCTTCTAGAAGATGAGGTGGCATCCCTATGGTTGGGATCCTACTCACTTCTCTGATTTGGTGGGATCATCCTAATCTCTTCAACCATCTCTCTTTCCCCTATATACAGAGGAATTTCTTATGGAAAAGGATAAGGTTAATGAAGGTTGATTCAAGCAATATTATTATTGAATAGGCTAAGAATTGGATGAGGAATTCTACTTCAGTTCATACTCAAGAGAGTCATTTAAGTTTATCAAGTCATTGTGAATCTTCTTCATTCAAGGATTGGAGCAAGTGTGTGTGTTGGAGAAAAGGGTCATCGGGAGGAGAGCTTGCAACATCAAGGCTTTGGTTGTAATCTCCACTTTCATTTTAATATGATACAGTGATATGTTTCTTTCCCATAAAACTTATCTCATTTTATTCTATGTTTCCTTGATCACATATATAAGTTCTCTTTGAATATGCTATATTGATTTCACTTTGGTTGGATTTTGTTCCCTTGCATATCCAATATCACAGGATCACTGGAGTGAATCTAGGACGAAAAAGACGAGAGGAAGTGATATTAAAATAGTATGTTGCACATATCTTGTTTGATAGTAATTTAAATGATTAGAGCTTAGGGAAAGTGTCATATCTTGTTTTGTTTTGTTCTAGATCTAGGTGGATCTAGGGAAATATGTTTATGTCCACATTTACGGATAAGTCCCATAAAAAAATTGACGACCATACTGGGGATATGACCTCCTTTTGATATTTTGCTTCCCATTTTCCTTTAGCCTACTTTTCTTTGATAACTTTCATTCTCTGAGTCTATGGGTGATCCATCTAGACTCACTAGGTTTAGAAGTTCCTTTAGAATTTTTCTCTTTCTTCCATTTTTTTCAAATTTGCGGACCTCGTCGCACTGTACCTCATTGACAATGTGCCCCTTGAGATGTTACTTCCTTCTTAGCCAGTCCAGTGCAAAGACATCACACTCTTCTCTACCAGTGGTCTGCGATGACCTTAGCTCGTCGCTCTGTGTCCTATATCCAGCTTGAGATGACTCCTGTAGGTTTTGATGGAGTAATTCATTTTATCTTTTACTGCCCAGATTTGCCTTAGTATCCTGGGGTGAACTTCTTATACCCATGTTTGATTGATTCCTAAGTTTATAACTTTATTTTGATTGGTTTTCAGTGATTGAAAGTCTTTCTTTGCATTTTTGCAAGTTTTTTACTCATACTCATTGCCACAAGGATATAATCTCAGATCCCCTTCTGGGTGCTTGTTTGACAGAAGGTATTTGGTTTGTTTTAAAGTTTTGGATTTATTATGTTTGTCATATTGTTTTTTGATTAAGAAATACTTTTTGTTTGCTTGCATCAAAACATTTTCTTGTCTTTTTCGTTTTTGTCTACATTACGAACTTGGTTTGGGAATTTTGTTGTGAGTGTATTGATTTTATTTTATTACACTTTCCTTTCACCTTTATATCTCTAATTTAATTGGGGAAAGGAAGAATTGGAATTATTTATTCATTGTAGTAATATCTCGCAAGAAAAATTTTTACATTCAAAATATTGGTAAAGAGAAGAAATTGGAAAATTTTATAGTTTGTGATTGTTTGGAATTGTGTTCATTCGAAATTAAGGAATTGTCATTCGTAGCTTGTTGTACTTCAAAAGAAATACCTTCTCCCTACTATAACTAGAGTTCATTGAATTGAAAATTGCACATTCATCTCTTTTTGCATTTTATTGGTTCAAGGTATCAACATCAATACTTTCACTTCCACCTCCCTCTTTGAGTAAGCAACAACCTCTAAAACATGACGTAAATTTAAAATTTATTAGTAACTTTTATTTTCTAGGGATTTGTTTCAACAACATTAGCTAGGATAGTTCTTTGGAGTAGGTTGTAACGCACACTCTCCAAAGAATTAAAACACACAATAGTATCTTGTGATAGGGAGATTTTAAATCCAATTGCCACATTTTGTCCTAGGAATCTCTTCTCACACAAGGGTCTTGGTGTAGAGATTGGTTGTATTATGGGGGTCACTTGAAGGTATACCCACAATTATGAGTGGAATCCTTTTGAGTTGATTTCAGGCTAGATACCCTGCCTTTGCGCGTGGATCAAACTGTTAATTTTTTCCCCATGCATCACTATTGTAGTTGGTAACCTTTGTAGCCTATCTCCTTAGGGTCTTTTACACGAGGTGAATGTGAAGGGGCAAGTCTTCATAGTACCTAGAATCAACATTGGCCAAACTCACTCGGGCTCCTTGGAGGGTATACCCACGATCATGTGTGGGAGATTGCACCATGGTGTAACTTTGTTAAGTAGGTCGTCAATGTAACGTATCCACCCGCTTATCCCAGCCCCTTCTTGTCTTGACTTTGTGACATTGGATTTCATCACCAACTAGTGACTTCAAAATAAGAAGGTTTTGTTTGCTTGGTTTGATTCCTAGATTTTATTAGTGAGTGTTGTTTTTTCCCTCTAATCAGACATAGATTTATTTTTTTCTTTACTTAGCTCGAGCAACATCGTACTTCGTCGTTCATGTAGGATGCAAGGGCTACCCCTAGAAAATCTGGAGGATTACTAACCCTTACCTCCTAACTCACCAGAAGGCTCTCTTGAGGGAGTAGTCAACAATGAAGTAGCTTCTGAGGTTGGGAGCACACACTCTTTAGAAGGATTTAAAATTGTTTCAGACTCTTTAGAGGCATTCAGACTTCCCCCTCTTAGACCAGACACACGCATACTTCACATGAACTCATCTGGAGAAATTCTTGTTGTTGATAATACTGGAATACCTACTAGACCTAACGTCATATCTAGAGTAGAGGATCCACTTTTTCCAAGTGAACCATTTGGGATCCCGACTCACACTGTTGGAACCTCTAATTTTGGATCTATCCCTTTGACAGTACATGATCTATACAGTAACCTAGGAGCGAGTCCTGATTGACCTATGGAATCACAAGTTCCAAAGACGTATGTCACCTATACGGTACCTTCAGACCATTTTACTAGTACTACCAGTAATTTCATCACTGTTTCAGACCAATTGTTGATTGGTTCTCACTCATTTCATACTCTCCAGATGGCCCATTCTACTATGGTCCCACAAGCTACCACGATTCCTACTAGAAATGTGGTTATTGTTGGAGTTACTTCACACACAACTAGGATTTATTTTTCCTAAGGTTTTTCCTTGTTTATTATTCATAATTAGTCATTATCCAGTCTCCTATATTTTAGGGGAGAATATTTGACCTGGAGAATATTCTCTTTCAGTTGACACTTCAGTTTAACTAGTTGAGTTGAGTTTAGATGTTGCATTGGGATCATCACCATGCAACATTGGGATCATCACCATGATAATTAGACCTTGCCTTGGAATCATCACCAGGGTGGTGCATTAGCCTTGATTCCCTAAGTTAACTCCTCACTACTCTCTCTTCAGTCAGTTAACTGAAGACTAATTGACTAGTTAACTCAACTAGGTGGCAGTTCACTACCATAACTGCCTGAGAGACTAGAATAGGTGGTAGTTCACTCCCGTAACTATTGGTGTGTGTCCAGATCAATCTATACCACCAATATGGAACATTGGTTCACCTCAAGTTGAACTCATTGAGTTATATAGAGTATATCATGTGTAAATTATTCATTATTCACAATGGTTAATGAGAATTCTTCCATTCTTTCTCTCCTTCTTCTTCCTTCTCCAATTCTCTCTGAAAATGTGAGTATTATTTTCTAGCTAGATATATTCTATGTAGTTTCAAAAAATTTACATGGTATCAGAGCTGACGGACTACTAAGAAAAATCTACACCAAAATGTTTTGCAGGTACAAAAGATTGAAGACAACGAAAATATGGAATTCCAAAAAGAATTCATTCTTACACCTTATAACTATTTTTCATGGAAGGATAAAATAGCCATACATATCCGATCCAAAGGGTTGTATAGGTTAACCATGAATACATATACAAAGCTGACATCATCCATAGAAAAATACAAGTACTTAAATCGCATGGATGAGGCACTCGGAACAATCTGTAGTCTTATTTATCCCAATATCCTTTTTCACATATCTTCCTGTAAGACTCCCAATGAATTCTGTAAAACCTTGGAAGGGATCTTTGGAAAATAATATGAGATGAAGGGATACATGCTGGAGGTGGTGTTGCTCACATTGGATCCAAAAATCTTCGACAATATCCAAGATTTCCTTACAAAATTCAAGGATTTACTGTCGCAACTCAAATCTTGCGGGGTTGATATATCGAAAGAGGAGAAACAAATGGTTCCCACCATTCTCTTCAATATTTGTCTTGAATTCTCTATATTTGTATCCACATTCCATACTATGAAATTCACCTCTGGATCCACCTAGAAGATGCCTTCTCTTGAGGACTTTATCAAATCCCTGACACAAGAGCAAACCAAGCTGATCAACATGGGCACAATCAAAGGCCCAAGGGTGCATGCACTCATTGTGCATGATGGCGGACAAAAATATCATAAATCTAAATATAAATATATACGTAAATCTCATGCACATCTGAAGAAGAAAGGTTACACAAAACCCTTCACCAATGCCTTCGGATCCAAAGGGGAAAATGGGAGAAAAGGGGAGAAATGCATGTACTTTCACAGAGGGTTCCATTTGGAATCCGCATGCATGAAAAAACCAATATATATGATGTCTCAAATACTTCAAAAAAACAACCTTGGAGATCGCATCTCCGAGGGTGAAAAGAAGAAGAATCCAAAAGATCTGAATTTCAAGAAAGGAAATTCTAGCCATGCCTTGATTGCCATCAACTCCTCTCCCGATGCCTGGATCGTAGATTTAGGAGAATCACATCACATGGATGCCTCAGAAGAAGTACACTATTCTTTGGATGCATGCAAAGGTCCTCCTATTTTGATGGGGGACAACTCTTCTGTTGAAGTCACCGACAAAGGAAGGATTGAACTCACCAACGGAAGCTTCGAGAATGTGTTGCATGTTCCCAAGCTTTCTATCAATCTTCTCTCCATGTATCAGATGAAAAATTTCGGCACCGAAAAAAAATTCATATTCACACCAAATTCCATGGACATATATGACATGAAAACCAACTCCAGGGTTGCAATCGGTGAGGTAAATCAGCAGTCTAGATTGTATACATTTTCTGAATTCATTGAACCTGATTCTGCTTTACTGCTTACTCATGCTGATGAAAGTAGTAGGACATGGAATGAAAGGTTTGGAAATTTGAATTTTAGATACATGCAACAACTTAACAAGCACAAATTAGTTTATGGTGTACTAGACATCCATTTCTCCAAGGGAGTATGTGAGGGATGTGTTCTCGGAAAACACCCTCAAGAGAAA
>JASDQU010684895.1:117482-129048 GCA_032191745.1 Picea mariana | reverse complement strand
TGTGTTCCCCAACCCTGGTTGAGCTTATGAGATCTCTTGGAGGTTTTTCTGATTGGGGAATGCATTTTCCTGGTTCTCATCCTCGAGATGCCTTTGGATGAGACGTGCTTGGCTCCACATTCATTGTTTTGCTGAAGCCCTGCTCTTTGGCCAAGAGCTTTTCTCTCAGGTGAAATGGTGGCTCAAAGGCACGTTGTTTGGCCTGCATTCCATCTCTATCGTTCATTTCTACATTCCTATACGAGGGGGTTCCCCCCACTCTAGAACCATCTTGATCCGTCAGCTGCGAGGTGTCTGGTCTAACCAGTGTGAATCGTGCAACCGGTTCGCCTGCAGGTGAAACATAGCATAGATGGTTTCATTAAGGATTTGCTAGGGTTTTTCCATCTAGCATCCGTCAGCCTCTAGATACCCCAAGTCATTAGTTTAATAATAAATTAAATTATAGTCTAGATCTCTATTTCTAACTCAAAATCATTGCATACAAGTTCATTCAAAATTGAAACCAACATATTACATGTAAGACATGTACATACATACTATCTAGTTATTCGGGGCATGATTGGAAAATCCAGATCATGTTATCTCATCCCTTAAGTGGCGCAGAGGACATATAGGGACCCAAATATTTTATAATTGAAAAACAATTGAGATCTAATTTTATGTGCAAACTTGTAAATAAAGTAGTATAACAATTCATCAAAAATCACATTATTCGAATGGACAACAAATGAAAAACAAACAAGATGGAATCCTACATATCCATATAAATGTACTTGATGCAAATGTTTTTTTTGGAATGTTGTTTACAAACATCATAATGGTATGCCTCCTTCAATTATTTGTTCATGATCGACTTTTGTCATTTTCTAACTTTCGATTTTTTTTGGACTGAACCTATACTAAATTTATGAGCGTTGCACATACCAAATGACTATATTGATAGCTTATGACATCCAACTATTAGTCTTGAAAATGAACATGACTTTTGGTTTCATGGGTTTCTTGAAAAAATAGCCTTTCAATATGATGGATCCCCTTTCATATATAAAATCGTTATCATTATAATATTCCAATAACCTCATCTTTCTTTCTGTGCACCGCATCAAATAATATTTAACGTTTTCATCATTGTTTACAGGTGCAATCACAACAAATACATCTCCTGCAAATAAATCTCCATATGCCAACAAACAAATCGTTAGATAAACATGCACACTTATACATACTATTTAAATTACAATTTTTTATATATTTTATATCTATACATGTACATGTCTATATATACTATTTAAACATAAAAAATATTTTTGAAGAATTGTACAATTCAGTTTACCTTCTCTAACAAGATTGGAAACTCTATCAGCATCAGTTGGCACTGTAGTTTCATTTGATTCCATCTCCTCTACGCTTGCAAGTAGCATTTTCCCCTTTGTATTAATTTCTGTATGTTCCCAGGCTTTAACATATTTTCCCATTTCATTTTCACAAATCTCATCGGATTCTGTGTCATCTATGCAAATTGAACAAAAACAACATACATTTCTTTTATCAAACACATAGACATTTTGAAAGGATTTTGTTTTAGTTGAATGCAATTTTCGAGTCCCATGTATTGTACTGCCTTCATATTGGATCAATCTATCTATATMCTAGATTMTAATATGCCAAAAATACCTGCACGGATCAAGAATGCTTTATTAAAAGTAAATAAATGTCAATATATATGGTAGCTATCAAGACAAATTATTGATTTTAATCAAGAACTTTCACACATGTACACCAKGTATAGACATTTTGTAATCAAGAATAATTTACTAAAAGTAAATAAATGTCAATATATATCTATATATATATATATATATATATATATATATATATGGTAGTTATCAAGACACATTATTGATTTTAATCAAGAACTTTCATACATGTACAACATGTATACACACACACCTGCACACATCCCTTAACGAATTATGTTTGTGGCTTAGAGATGCTTGACACCATTGAACAACTTGAACAACAGATTCAAATCGATCAACCGAACGGTTCATTTGATACCTTTGAAGTGCTCGCTTTACACATGCCCCTGTGCCATCATGCTCTCCTTTCCCATGACAATTCTCAAAGAAATTC
Source organism: Picea mariana (assembly GCA_032191745.1). Lineage (NCBI taxonomy): Eukaryota > Viridiplantae > Streptophyta > Pinopsida > Pinales > Pinaceae > Picea > Picea mariana. The sequence goes on along the minus strand of JASDQU010684895.1, from coordinate 126,912 downwards.
CAGCAATGTTTAATGTTTGATTTCTTATGAAGACGAAACAACTAATAGAATGATCGTGCAGATTTGAATTGGCCTACACATCCATTTGACCATATACAATGTTGATTGTATTTGATCCCACGGGTTTTCAAGGAATCATACTGTACAAATCAAAACAATGTTGTACAAAATGAGTATCGTGTGTACAATCATCACTTATATAAACATGATATTCTTTAATGACATGTCGATTCTTACTGGTTCTTTCTATGTTATCAACACTTTGTTGAGAATGTCTATATAGAACATGGACAAGTATAGAGACTTGATCAAAATGATAATATTCACTCTGTATTTCTCTTTGTGTAACAAATGTATAATTCTCTGCAAAATAAACCACTGACAAAATCATCCCAGGTGGAAAAACTTCACGGGAATCTTTGAATTGTAGGTCTTGCCATCAATCTCTATGCGAATGCTTGGTGTATTTATAAATTTCATTTTCAAACTTCTTCAAAAAATCTATCACAAAGATCTATCCTCTTGCAAATCAATCCTTTTGGAAATAACAGTTAAAGAATTTGGTGCAGTAATATTGACATATTCATATCTCTTCCAATTCACTGTTATATTGGACAAGGATTGATCATTGATATCATAATGATATTTGGAGTGAAATAAAGCTATATTTCCATAGTGATCACATTTCTTTCCACCAACACATTGTTTTTGGTAAAATAATTCAACACCTTCTCTTTCACTTAGAATTTGAGATATAAATTCACGAATTGTGGAAGGAGGAGGAGGTGAACTTGCACAAAACATTTTACCAAAATCACGAAAAGTGTCGTAATATAACTCAAATTCCACATGATAACGACAACAACAAGTGTCACAAACAATGATGGGTTTAACATACCAGGGTTTTTGTTGCACAAATGTATTGATGGACATTTTAACTTGACTGCATTTATCTTTGAACTTATTGAAAAATTCTATTTGTGTCATTTCCAATATATGTTTTGGATGCTCTTCATATTGTCTTCGTGTTATTCTTCGTCGCAAGACATCCCTTACGTTTGGTGAAACACAAGAATTTTCCAACCAATATTCACGAGCCTTAGTTTTATCATCTTTTGAAAATTTATCTTTGTAAGGGTGTCTACAAATAACCGTCCAACAAGCACGTTCATCATTTGCATCTATTTGCATTCAATTTTTTTTTTTATGTTTGTACAATGTTTTTCATAAGGTTCCCATCATTTTTCCATTTATTGTGTAAAACGATTTCTGACATTGGTAGATGAAACAATTGATGTTTGTATTACTCTACGTGCAACATACATCTTTTATTTTAGACTTTCCAAAAGATTTTAATGCATCTGTTATATTTTCCAAGACACTCTCTTTCACTTTTCTATCTTTTGTCGTTTTTTGAATACCCAATAATGATGTAGCTTCTTTTAATTTTTTCGACCTTATGAAACCTCTCAAAATTTGAGCTTGTGTTACTACTAATTCATCTTTGAAATATTTATCATAAATCTTTTCAACACGATATCATATATAATGGTTAGGTTTTTTGTCCCCAAATTTTTTAGTATCAACATTTTCTAAAATTTCATCATCAATGTTGATATCACCTGCATAAATTTCAATATAATTTAAATCATAAATTAAATTGATTAAATTTAAAAACACTTGAAATTAACATCCAAATTCAATGTTCTAAATTGTAAAAATAAAAATTTCAAATAAATATTGTATAAAAAATACACATTTATTTAAATTACATTGATTAGAAAACTAAACGAGCAATCATAAATTATTAAAATCTACAAGGGTTGAAATCTTGTATACATATATAGGTACATACCTGTAGGTGGTTGGACTTCTACTTCATTTTCAGATTCAATGACTTCATAAATGTTATGAAGCAAATCTATTTCTGCTTTTTGCAAATAAAAATTCAAATTACAATCAATTATATTAGACAATAGTTTTTTGGAAATTCTAAGCATTATATATATAATATGTATGCATGTACCTGGTTCCATTTCTTCTTGTTGATCATCAAGATGTAAATATCTAATTACATTATCATCACTTGGTCCTTCAATATTTGCACGTTCTTGTTTCTTTCCTTTATAATACACTTTCAATAGTTCATTAGGACGAGTATCATCCCGAGTGCAATGATATTTTCTCTTGCGCTTCCTTTTGTTTCCCATGATTCTTCAATCTGTAAAGGTTTTAAAAAAACAACATTTTATAACAAAAAATATAATTTCAAACATCAAATGTTATAGCTCAACAAATATTTTTAAAAGAAATAAAAAGATTAATTTTATAATCATATCTTAAAAAACTTGGAAAAAAATTCTCAATAAACCAAGTTGCTTTAATATAAATTTTGGATAAACAATTAATTTTAAACACAAGTTAACATTTTTTTTGATCTTCAAAACATTTGCTTGAGAAAACCTAACCTTCCTTATCAAAAACATTATTCAAAAATGACATTGACTTTGAAATGAATAGTTTAAGAAAACTTACCTTTAAATTTTTTATTTTTTTTTTATGAAAACCCAAACTTTAAAAAATAATGTTGAAAAATATTCAATTTAGAAATGTTGCTCCAATAAGTGAAAAATAACGAAAAATGTTGCACAAGAAAACCAAAATAGAGAAAATGTAGAATGAGTGTGTTAAAAAATGTTATAATATGATTTCGGCCAAACAATTTTATATGTTTCCATGCCAAATGTCGCATTGTGTCTAATTTCAACTTTTTGGCCGAACTAGTAAGTTTCAGCCGAACGTTACTCTCTTTCATCCGAAATTTAGTATTCTGTTTAAACTAACTTTCAGCTGAAACATTTTAACTTTTGGCTGAAAAAATACTAATTGTCGGCCGAACTATTAGTTCAGCCAAAAACTTGTACATATGGTACTTTTAAGAAAGCTGTCACTTCTCTACAACTTAGTACAACTTTTGTAAGGGCAGACTCCTTCAAATATTTTTCAGTTTGGTTTCATAACTAATACCAACATTTTTAGAATTGAATGAAATTTCATTTGATACAATTTAATCGTTTTTTAGTATTTTTAATTAATTTTATAAAAAAATGTCTGCAAATTGTTTTTAGATGACATAATGATTCAATAAAATGAAAAATCAATATCTTCAATAATACATAGTCAAAAAATATTGAAACATTTATATTACAGAATCTTTCACTATCCTCTTCAAAAGGGTATTTTTATATTTTACTTTTAAATCAAAATTAAAGCACATACATGGAGTCTCACTAAATATGTTTAAAATAAGCAACATTTTCAGATTGGTCAAATTCAAAAAATTGTAGAAATTATAATATTCATCTGTTAGATTCAAAACTCTAGTTATACTTTAATAGAGTCTATTTAGATTGTTGTAGAATATTTCATTTTTCATAAACACAAGTTTAATAATGAGTATATTCGTGTCTAAAAACATAACTCATTATCAATACCTTCATTTTAAGGAACACACTGACAAACAATCGCTAAATTCACATATCAAATGTTAATAATCTTTTTAAAAAAAATAGTCAATAGAAAGATAAAAAAATTCATGGAATGTTTTAGTTTTAATGTAAAGTTAAATTATAAATGAAAAAAATACTTTTGTTTACTGGAAGTTCAAAGACTTCTAAAAATATTTTTTTTTTCTCAAAAAACAAGGAAAATAGACACCTAGATTCATGATTTTACCCTAGAGCCAACTAAATCCATCATAATCTTTTGAGATATCTATGTTAATCACTAAACCTTTAGATTTACAAGTTTTTATACTATGCATTTGCTCTTGTGCCACTCCGATTGCTTCATGAATTTGTCTTCCTTCCAGAAAACCGATTTGTTTATGTGAAATTGATTTTGAAAGAATGGCCTTTATCCGTCTGTTGATAATGTTAGACACCACTTTGTAGATATTGTTACATAGTGAGATGGGTCTAAAATATTCCAGGGACTTTGGATCATTTACCTTTGGGATGAGAGCAATAAAAGTTGCATTTAAAGGTGCATGTATTGTCCATTTAAGCGAGACTCTTCTACCACTTTAAGGATATATTTTCTAATAAACTCAAAAATACCCACAAAGAAATCTATGGTCGAACCATCTGGACCTAGGATTTTGTATTTTTTAAAACTATGGATAGATTATTTTAGCTCATCTTCAGTGACCTCATCCATATGAGCTGTTTTTTCTTCCTTATCTACAAAACTGGGGAAATAGAGAGCCAAAAAAATAATGGCATCAATTGAGACTCAGTCATCATATTTGAAAAGATTCCAGAAATGTCTAGTACCCAATTGAGACATTCCATCAAAAGACAATATGGGTCTTCCAGGTGAATCAATGAGGCTCCATATTATGTTCGCCATCTTCCTCCCTTTTGCATAGGTCTGGAATAATTTAGTATTCTTATCCCCACTTTGTAACCACAAGGCCCGACTCTTTAGTTTCCATGATTTTTCTTTCTCTTCTAGAAGTTGTCTTCTCTTTTTTCCCCAAGTTACCAGGGCCTCTTTTGATTCAAGGGAGGGAAATCCCCCTCTCTCTGATTCATCCATCAAAAGACAATATGGGTCTTCCAGGTGAATCAATGAGGCTCCATATTATGTTCGCCATCTTCCTCCCTTTTGCATAGGTCTGGAATAATTTAGTATTCTTATCCCCACTTTGTAACCACAAGGCCCGACTCTTTAGTTTCCATGATTTTTCTTTCTCTTCTAGAAGTTGTCTTCTCTTTTTTCCCCAAGTTACCAGGGCCTCTTTTGATTCAAGGGAGGGAAATCCCCCTCTCTCTGATTCATATATATATTGGAGGGATATTTTTTCTTTGGTTATTTCCTGTTCATCCCTCTGCCACTTTTGTCGAGCCCATTCCACTGTGGCCTTTTGTAGTGTTTTTATATTATTTGCAAATTGGACTGCGGCCCAAGCTTCTTCACTTTGTTCACTAGGGATCCAAGTTTCCTTGATCAGGGAGAGGAAATACTCATCCTTTAGCCAAGAATAATTGAATTTGAAAGAACTAGCGGGTTTATGTGATCTTCCAGCTATTTCCATGAAAATCGAATGGTGGTCCGACTCCCCTCCACATCCAATCCAGTGTATGAAGTTTAAGGGAAGACTTGAACATATTTTCTGAGAGCATAAAATAGTCTATTCTTTTAGCAATATTATCCTCCCCTACTATTTTTTTATTTCATGGGGAGAAAATATTAGTGTATGCGATATCGATCAATCCCTTTTCATTCAAGATGTGACTAAAGTAGTCCAAAAGGGGATCAGGGTGGGCTCTAGGGCCCCATGATTCATCCACCCCTACTAAGAAGTTGAGATCACCCCCTAGTATTAGTTCATTGTTTCTTAGAAAAGACTTGTTTAGTAGATTGTCCCAAAAAGGACTCGATCCTGGTTAGGGCCATACACATTCAAAACCATGAAGCATCTACCCAGATATTCTTGGAAAATGTTTATTCCCATGCCCGAATCAAAACCCCAGGAATTTTGGAGCTTGATTGATATAATATTCTAGCCTATGGCCAATCCTCCAGATCTACCTTTAGCATCCAAAACATTGAACTTCCAAAGTTTAAGGAAAGCTTCTAGGAAAGTGGTGACCGAAGCCGCTTCCCCCAATGTTTTCTAAAGAAGTATAAGGTTTGACTAGGTAGTCTCCACCAAGCACTGGAGAGCGATATTCTTGGATGATCTTTCCACACCCCTGCAATTGAAAGAGAGGATTTTCACTTCAACACCCCTTTATGGGTTTGCACTGCTATAAGGGACTTGAATATGGATAATTGTCTTCCTATTTCCATGTCCATAACAACTCTGGAAAAGGCTTTAGAAATAAAATATTTTCTCCCTCGACCCTTTACTCCTGTGGAAGAACAAGGGTTCGATCCCAATCCCTCCAGATTTTTACTCACTTCGCCAACAATTAGGATGGATCCATTTCTTAGTTGGTAGTCCACCAATTCTTCCTCCGAGTCCTTGGAGGATTCAATATCAGGACCACAAAAAGTAGGGGAATTTGAAGGAGAGCCGAACATCAAACAACAAGAATCAATAGGGGGACCCGGAGGGGAAAAATTATGGAGGCTGAGGGGAGAAAGGAAGGTTCTTCAGGATTCCAGACTAATCGCTACCCAAAAAAGTTAAAGACTAAAAATTGAAATTAAGGGAAGGGAGGGAACAATGTGGCATGCAAAGTTGAAAAGATATCCCCTATTGAGCCTCTCGAATTGTTGAATCCACTTGATTTGAGTGACCACAATTAGGAATCAATACTGATCCCGAACAATAAGAAGAACCCATGGCCGATATTGATATTCCCCCTTTATTCTTCCATTCTAAACATGATTATGAGGAGAGCAATGCTTTTCCCTATATTAGCGAAGTTGAAGGAGAGTCTATTTCCAACTATGACACCCCTCTCTTCTTTTGTGTCGTATGAGGGCTTCCCATTCCTTTTCCATGCATGGGGATCTTGCATTCATTGGATATATGGCCATGTTTGTGGCATTAGTGACAACTAAAGGGTATCCCCTCATAATCAAAATTCTACATAAATGTTTTACCACCCTAGGAAAGCTCCATTTCCTCTGCAAGTCCCTTGTTGACATTGAGATGAACAAGAACTCGGGCCAAATGTTTTTTACCTATTGAGAGAAAAGACATTTCTACATCCAGAAAGGTCCCTAGGGAGTTCCCCAAGCATTGAAAACCTTCCTTGGTCCAAATTTATGCAGGGACCGGGAAAACAAATCCAGATCAGAAGCTCATCCATCTTTTCATGATTGGCATCAAAGAGAAGAGTCCATTTTTTGAGAAGGTCCAGAGAGGAATCAATGCACCAGGGGGACTTTAAGACCCACTCAACGTCCTCAACTTTCTTGAATTTGACAAAAACCATCCTTTTGATAAGGTTTGTACTAATGGCAGTTGTTCCATGGAATTTTTCCAAGAAATTTCAACCCAATCCCTAAGGGTTTTAATTCCAAAATGACGACCATTGGCTATGTCCACCACAACTATATCTGCCATTTCTGACACTCGAGGTAACATAATATTGTCTCCAAGAGCCAATTTTAATGGGGGCCCTGATGGATTTATAAAAGATATTTTCTTCTATCGAGGGGGAATATATTTCTGTCTATCCCTAGGGGCATACTCAATTGGAAAAAGAGTCTGGGTTGGCCATTTTTCAAACAGAAAGCTAAGTCCCTGTCCCGAAGAGTCCCCATTGAATTGATGATCCAAAGTTTGTGAAGATGAAACTATAAATTTTAGGGGCTTGGAGTGAGGCTCTTACCAATAACTGGGTCCGACATCGATCGAGTTTGTTCAATCACTTTGATAGAAAAATGGGGTCTCTAACCAAGCTGAGGGGACTCGGCCCATTTGTGGCTACATTCATTAAATCCTGAGAACGGAGGTAGCACAAAAAGGATAGGGTTTATGGAGAAAAAACCCTCGACCACCTACTCAAGAAAAATAGCCTTGTTCTATTTCCAATCTAGAGACTTCAAGACTAAAGACAAAAAATATGTAACATCCCCAAGGGATGCTGGTAGGAATGGTACCAAAGGTGTCGCCTTGACGTCCACAACAGGGTTTAAGACAAAACCCGATCGATCTATGGGGGGGGACAAAACCCCACTTTCCAGGAGAGAGGATGCAATGGTGATGGGTTCGGTAGAGGAAACCCTGAACCTTTGTTCTACCATATATACTAATTTGAGCCTCAGACCTGTAAGTGCTTTGGGCTGGTTGAAAAGTGGTGACGTACAGATCAATTACCCATCTGTATGGTCCTATGTGTAATCCAACTCTCCCCCCTCTTCCATGTAGGAAGTAAGGTAATTCATGCACCTGGAAAATGACAATGAATGTCAACTAACTTCTGAGGATGGGGTAGAAAACACAAAATTATCACTGGTGAACCGAAGGAAAAATGCAACCACCTATAGTTAGGGTTTTTGCAGGCCCACCTTTTCTCCACCCCCCAAAAAAAATATTACATGATAAAGTTATATATATATATTTTAAAATAATATATTTTATAATATTTTAAAAAAATAATTAATTTTTTTTTTAATCCTAGTATAAATATAATTTATTAAGATAAATATTATTTTAAAATAGGAGTTTCAAATTAATATCCCCGAATGGGGTGGTAGGGAAGCATTTGTGTTATAGGACTGATGACTAGGGCACTTGAACACTTGTCCTCCACTTGACCATCGAGGAAACACATTACATTCTCTTCTAACGTTTGTGGTCGAAGGAAGCTATGATTAGAAGGTGTCAGGACAATGCTGTGGTACTTCTTATTGATGATGGTTACTACTTTGGTACAGTTTTATATTTGGCCAGTTCACTTTCTTGTTTTGGCAATGAAAACCGACAGTAGGGGAAAGTTATGGTCCTGAGCCATCACTATTGATATTCATGGATATAGTTGGACACCCTTGCTGCTTATTTCCTCACTGTTTGCAACTCCGTATGTTGTTGCTTCGTGTCCATTACGACCCTTGTTCTGCTCTAGTTGATGTTCCAGGCATCATCGTGGCTGGATTGCTACCTCACAGATGTAACTAGATGTTGAGGAATCCACTGCAATCTTTCTGGCCAACACACCCTCGAACATTCACATAGAGATTGAATTGGGGGAAGTAAACATGTAGATTCATACACATTTCACAGAGGATGAGGAAGTGGATGAAAATATGTGTTCCCAAGTTCTATATATAAGTTCAAATCTCACCAAGGAAACTCAAAACTTCAATACGTGATCCAAAAAGGATCCAGATAAGACTAAGGACAACTCAGAATTCGTAGAAGCAACTGAGGAAGCTTAGAATGGCCTCAATAGACAAAGAAAGGGAAAAAATTCAAAGTCCTCAAAACTCGGTGAAAGTGGAATCATCACGAAGAGCGTGTCACAAGATTTCCAACTGTGTAAATGACGCATCAAACAGAGTTATGGATCAAAATACATTCACGATCAAAGTTTGGTCAAACTAGCTCAGTTAGTAGGGGATGAGTCAGCATCTGTACTGTCGATGTCAGCATCTGTACGGATGTTTTCAACATTCTTACAGTGTACGTGGCACATGTAGGAGGTGACATGTGTCATGGTGACATCAACATGATGACTTGGAAACACTAGAGGATGCTACATGTCACTCTTTTTTGGATTTTTCAGGTCGATCTGTGGACCAATGAAAAATCATCACGTGGCAGTCCATACAGCCACGTGATAGACTGTATGATGACTTGGCAGGCTGATGTGGAAACTGAGATGGAAGACCGTACATTGACGTGGCAGATTGTACACTGACGTGGCAGATTGTACACTGATGTGGTAGGTGACTATACAGTTGGTTG
>JASDQU010684895.1:106582-117382 GCA_032191745.1 Picea mariana | reverse complement strand
AGGTAGCGTCTGACAAAAGGATACACACACATTCTGACAGAAGGATGCATAGTCGTAAATCCTTGAATGGGATGGCTAGATCACACTCCTGGTAGTTGTGGACTGATCTAAGTATAAATAGATCAGTTCAAGATTTTTTTATGGTCATCAAATGGTTGAGCATAGCTCCCTATTTTGTAATATTTGATAACAGAGTTGTTCTCTGGTTTTGTATGATACTTGAGACTTTCTCATTAATATAAGTCAGCTTCTTTCATGTTTTTTTTTAAACAATGTTGAAACACTTGTGCATGGAGGATCCAGACGAGGTTTTTGGTTGTATTGTAATGTAGGTTTGATTATAATGCTTCGGTAACCTGTTCCAGTACTTTCCCTTTGTTATCTTATTTTGCCTTATGCTGAAATTATCATGCATTGAGGATCCAAATGAGTTGTTGTAGTTGCATGGTAATGGAGGTTTGATTATTGTGTTGTTGTGACATATTTTAGTATCTGAAACTTGGGTTCAAGAGTGCTCTTACGCCTGAGTTTTTCTTCACCAAGCTACTTAAAATCCAAATGCTCATGGCAGAGTTGTCCACCTTTCTCACTAAGTATTCCTTATGCTCACCTTTAAACTCAAACTACTAGCTGATGTTAATGAGGACCTCATTTCCCTATGCATTTCTTGTCCAGTTTTTGTGTTAAAATATTCTTGTACTTAGTTTAGTCCATTTGGCCTCCACTCATAAACCTACCTCCACAAACATTTTAATGGTTATTGGGCTTATCCTCTTGCAATCCATGGGTGACTCTAAGTGCTAACAGTGCCAATATCTGATCCTTGGTATGCAACTTCCTTTCAAACTCATGAAAAATTCCTCTATGGAATTCCTCATGACATATCAATCAATCATGTAGGTTCTCCTTCTCCTCCTCGAGAGTTTGCAGTTGCATCCTTAATTCAACATTCTCYTTCTGAATTTGTCATTTAATGTTCTTCTTTAGCCTTAACGTTAAAAGAGATTTACTCAGTTTTTTCCTCTCAACAATGGTCTTCAAAACCTTCATGAACTTGAGTATTGGACCTTTCCACATCAAAAACTTGCAAATTCACTCAAAAATAKCTTTGATACCACTTGATATGAAAATCCTTAGATACCAATCTTAATCTTTAAAAACCCATTTTAGCATCTAACTTGATTCAAAATAATTATTGATCGTATTGAGGTGATTTGTAGAAAAATGATGATGTTCTTATTATCCAAAATCTCATAAAATAAGGATTACTTTGAAGAATTATGATATAACATTGCAAAAAATAAAAGAACTCAAGTTATACAATATTGATAACATAGTTTTACTTCGTCTTCAAAAAGTTCCCTTCAACCAGTAATATTGCTCCCATAATTTCAAATGTCAAATTACATTACAACATGGACTTACAAAGCCAATTTGAAGGAGTCTCTTCAATTCCACTGCTCAAACTCAAATATAGAGTTTACAATTTATTTCCTTGAGAAATTCTGAGAAAAAAGAGTATAAAGTTGACCATATGTTGAACTGGCTCAATTTCACCCTCTTTACACAGTAAACAATGCACTATGGTGCTCATTAATGGAAATATGGACTAGGACTTCTAAATAAAACATCTTAGCACAAAAATAACATCACCATTAAACTCCTCTTGAGAAAACGATAAAAATGAGTATAAACATGCTTATATGCGGAAACAATACCTTATGGCACGCAAATCTATGCAACACCAAAACTGAGGAAACATTTGGCCAATCCTTACAATGTTTCCAATTCTTGGCCATATTTGGCCATATCCGATCCAGATTCAACATTGTAAGGATTGGCCATATCATCATCATCATCATCATCATCGATGTTAGTTTCGATAAATTCATCATTGATATCATCTTCATGAACATTGTCTCCTACATCATTTGGTTAAGCTAATTCTTCAACATCTTCCTCTGGAACATGATCATCTAACTCATGTTGATCCTCTACATCATCTTCTTCTTCAGTACCCTCTTGGTCTTCCTCTACATTATACTTTATCGACCTTCCTCTTGGATCATGTCTAATAACAAATGAAGAACCCCCTCTACCTAGAACCTATGAGTAAAATACTTATTCACATTGACTTGGAAGAACATAGGGCTCTGTTCTTGGCTCAAGCGACCTTGTATTGACCATGCTAAATCCAATAGCATGTTCAATAACATTTCTATCAAGATCACATTGATTCAATCGTAGCCTATACCATTTGACAATGAATAGAACTAATTTTAAGGATTTAAATTCACACTCAATAATATCTTCCAAATACCCACAGTATAGATTTTCTGACAATTCTAGATGTCTGTCACTTCTAGAGGAAACATTCATCACCTCAAATATTGCAGCTATCCTAGAATCAGATGTTTTCTTCATTTCATCCAACTTTTTATGAGAAATTTATGATCATTGCACCACATAGCCTTATGGTGTTTTATCTGCAATATGTGAAAACCTAAAAATGACATCATCAATTGATAATTAAGTAAATATTTTATGTTTGAAAAGTATGCAAAGAAAAACTAAACTCAACTTGTACATCAATATAATTGAAAATAATTAAATAGTATGGCTTATTAATATGCTTGCATGTTTATCTTTTAAACCATATGTTAAACATATTTCCCTTTGTGTAAGATTGGTATCTACATTGTGGTGCGCTACTTTAACCAATGAAGACACACCTTCCCATGATAATCCTTGACCGTATTGTTTACATCATTCAATCCATACCTTCATCGAATCAATATTGTTTGYGATGTATAAAATTAGTGCATCCCACTCTCRACCAGCTACATGAGGATAAAATTACAATATTTCACAAATGTATAATTACTTAACACGATATACTTTTATAATTGATGCATATTGAAGATTAAAACTGAAATAATTAAGTACTATATATACATAAAAACCAACAGCCAAATGTATTATAATTAATCTACACCATCTAATAATTACMTTTCACCTTCCTTGATCTACCTTTCCCCATCATGTACTCCCCTTTGAATTTGTTAATKCCAGAGTTTGGATCACCAATGCATTGATCTAAAATTGTCTTACAAATGATGACCCTAGAAGATATTAAGTAATATACACCATGGTCTGGTATTCCATATATCCCTCYACCATAGAACCCTCAGGACGTGCTCTATGTATAACCAAAGCCTTCAAAAATTTCAAGTGCCTCTCAACCATCCACATTGACCTTGTGTGTATAGGTCCACACAATTCAATATCCTCAACTTGATGTATGAGGTAGTGTTATTGTTCTTGTGCATTGAAAAATGACTAAGGTAGAAACTTTTGCATTTCACACATTAGACGAGGAATTTCTCTCTTCCAATACTTTATATCTTCTTTATGGATTTCTTTAGATGAAAACCATCTACAAGTGATGCAACCAAATCATGAGATTTAACAAAAATAAACAATATAGTACATAAGTACAATTACTAAAACAAATGTCAAATACAAATTTTACAATGAATTAAACAAACACTTTATGCATGCAAAATATCGCTACTTACCTCATGTATTTTCCAAGATCATATATAACTTGTTTGACATTGTTGTCAAAGTTTTCTGGGAGAGATAGAGGTAAAACATACTGTAATAATAAAATGGTTTCATTATTTTTTCCAAAAGTACACCAACAACATGCAATATACAAATATAGCAATATATAAAGCACAATAATTATCTTAATGAAGACATGCCAATCATGTGTTTTTACCCCCCAAAAATCACCTTTCTTTTTTAAGATATTCTTTATGTTCGAACAAAATCCTGTGGGGAATTTAATTTTTCATATGACTTATTTTACAACATTACTTTGCTTCTTCATCAATAACCATGGAAGATAACTTATATTAACTTGGTCTCCATCATTATTTAATTCAGTGACATCTTTCATTGCATGATTGGCTTCCTGAATGTCACTGCAAATTTTGACATGTTTTTCTTTGTCGCTCCTTCTATCCAATATTGTCCATAATGTTTCAGCTACATTCTTTCTGATATGCATTTTATCAAACAAATGAACAATTTATAGGTTCTCATAGCAGGGAAACCTACTGAATTGTTTGGGATAACTTTTTATTCCTCATGGAAGCCCATTAATGCCTTCATGATCACCACCATCATGAATCATAGTTAAATAAATTACAAAAATCATTTTCAATTACAATAAATTATCAAAACACATTATAAAAAAAAAAATCATATATGATGATCATAGATAGACAATTTGATTTGTACCTTGATGATTTTTTTTATATTGTGACTTCCTTAGGTGAGGTGTCATTCTCTGCGGTTTTAATGCGGTCTCTTCTTTCCCATTGAAAACATGTTTTTTGGTAGTTCGATACTTATGATTCTTAGAGAAGAAGTTCCTATACTCATCAAACACCTACTTTCCTAAAAATTTTGATCGATGATATTTCATCTTAGGACCACAAACGAGTCATGAAAATTTTCCCTTTGTTTGAAGACCTTCAAAATATGGATTAACTATGTCGGTTATAATATATCATATATAATGAATAATGAATTATTTAAAAAACATGCATGATTAATATATCAACTTCATAAAATTAAATACTATTAAAGTCCACGTTATAATTACATACTGCAAAAATGTGTTAGCCCTGGAACATCATGAATTGTCCATGCAATCATTGCATGGAATTGAAATTTCCTTTGCCCCATTGGTCTAGAGACATCATACATGGTGATGTCATTCCATAGCTTTAGTAGCTTGTCAATAAGAGGCTCGATATATACATTCATATCTTTAACTTGGTACTTACCTAATTGATTTGAACATATACAATACATAATTATTACAACCATTTTACATACATAAATAACATATATGAGTAAATGAAAATAAATATATGACATTATGAAACAAATACGACAAATGAGATGCTACTGCATTAAGAAAACATTGTTGTGAACAAATAACTGGAACAACCATTTCCAACATTATATGCTCCCTCTTTATTGACATCCATTGAGGAATGTTATTGTTGATAACAAAACAATCACACTGAGTAAATAGATCTCATCTCTGCAAATGGATTGACACCATCCGCTGCCAAAGAAAGACCAACATTAGGAGGTTATTCTTTAAAGTGTGGCCATTTTTCCTCCATGTCTCTAAATGCAGAACCATTTGTAGGCATTCAAAGAATGCCATGTTCACTTCTATTTCGTTCATGGTAATCCATCAATTATGATAAGTTTTTGCAACTAAATAGTCGTTGCAGACGTGGAATAATGGGAATATAACAAATAACCTTATGAGGAACCTTTTTTGTTACTTGATCTATTTGATAACTACTGCTATGACATTTGAGGCATTTAGTTTCAAATTCATATTGTTTATAACATATAATATGATCATTGGGACATGCATCAATTGTTTGATATTCCATTCCAATATATTTCATGATGGCAGATAAATCTCGGTATGTGTGAGGTAAAATATTTAACGGTGGTAACAAATATTCAGCTATCAAGCTAGTACAACAAATTAAAAAAAACAATGGTTAATATAATATCAAGAATATTAATGACAAGTATTTCATCCATATTAATTTTACTTATATTACATACCTTAACATATGTGTGATCGATGTGTTTGAAAAAACATTCATCACCTTCAAGTTCATTATCAGCAATACAATAGAGAGAAGATTTATGTTGGAGCCTTCATAAAGGGGTTCATATGCCTTCTCAAGTAAAGGTAAATCATGAACATCATCAAATTCATCATTTTCATGATCATCATCGTGATCCATTCTAACATTAAATGTAACATGGATCAATGTATTTGTACCATCATCCTCAAATATGTTATCAACATGATCATCGTCTTCCATATGATCATTAACTTTATCTTCAGTATTCACAACTCCATGTTACTCTGACGCTTGTTCTTCAACCACATTCTCCATGTGTGGATATTCCCTAGGAGGTCATTCCTTTATAATTACAAACGATCAAAAGGTATTAGTGTATATCTAACAAATATACAAATGATACACACATTTACAAAAATGATCAATATAAAAACATATATAATGAACAACTTACCAATGGATGATATTCATTCCCCTCCTCAACATGTCCATGTTCCCTACAATGTCTTTTAGCTATTGAGATCTTTAATTTTCTCTTATTAAATCCCCTGCATTGAGTACAAGGACAATAACATTTCCCATCACCCTTTCTTTTCACTCCATCCCACAATCTAGAAAGTAATTCTCTATTTTGTTCTTGTGGATTGAGAATATTGTTATGTGACATTTTATTTTTCCAAGCTTGAGTGGCGATTATTGATCTTAAAAAATTAAGCACCACACTTCAAATATTTGTAATGATAGTAACAAATAAAATAATTATGGTTTGCCACAGGAAAAACAGTCCTTGTAACCTTCGCAAGTCGTTGTTATTATAGAAAAAATGTCAGAATGTTTCTAGCATTCCATCTTTTTATAAATAAATAGGCGTCAGATTTCTGACAGATGTTCACTATTGAACGTTACTGTAATAAATACGAGGAGTCGTTGACTAAGTCCAGGTCAAAGGGAAACAGTCTGATGTTATTTCATGGAAGTTGGATATCTGATGGCTTCTCCATTTCCTTCAGATATCCGACAATGTCGGGGCCAATTCGAAAAAAAACTAACAAAATTACAATTTCTAAAGGTAAAATCCGATGACAATGCAAATTTTTTAGGTGGTATCAGAGGATGTCATCAGATTTTTTATTCAAATGTAGTAGTGTCCACAAATATAGGTTATGGTTTGAGATAACCACTTGATCTCATATAATATGGGTCAAGGGTTTATCCCTCATCCCCTTTTTCCTCCCATTTAAACACTTACCAAAGTTTAAATATATGTGTCGTCGTATAGGGTTAAGTCTCATGTGTATGGTGTAATGGTAAGGTCATTTGCGTAAGGTTATGTGAGGTCACGCATTCGATCCTCCAGACTCCCAATAAAATTTTAAATGACCTTATCCATAAATGGCCAATGGAAGGTTCCCATGTGGCAGCCTCTCATTGGTCTTTCATTGCCACGTGTCAACACACAATTGGTCCACCTATGCCATGCAGATGCCAAGTCACCTTGCCCAGTCCGGTGTACGGTGTGTCATGTGGCACCTTGGAGTGTTTCCACATCAACACCATACATCTTGTAGTTCTTGCCACGTGTCACCCTTTCAATGGTGACACATGTCACCTTTTCCCCTTTTGACTTTTGACTTTTTCCTATTTTGACTTGAACTTTGATCGATCATAAATTTTTCATACAAACTCTATTTGATGAAATTTTTGCATCGTTGGA
Organism: Picea mariana; assembly: GCA_032191745.1. Classification (NCBI taxonomy): domain Eukaryota; kingdom Viridiplantae; phylum Streptophyta; class Pinopsida; order Pinales; family Pinaceae; genus Picea; species Picea mariana. The sequence goes on along the minus strand of JASDQU010684895.1, from coordinate 109,972 downwards.
AAGCTATATTCGATCTCTACACAATGATGTAGTTTTTGAGAGAATTCAAGATGGTAAAAGTTTTATCTTTTATGGATCCTCCTAGACCTTTGTGAGTATTCTGGATATTCGTGGACCTCAGTGAGCATTCCTAGATCCTCCTATATCATTAGTGAACATGGTCTTGGTAACTATTTTAGGAGTAGATTTACAATTCATTGGACAACAGGTTATTTAGAGGAGAAACTTGAGATTGGATGGATCCTTGAGAACAAAGAATTTACCACTACATTGACAACTAGTTTGGGGTGTGCAGAAAAACCTGGGAATAGAGGGGTCACTAGCTGGTTATAGTGTGAAGGGTACAAGAGGAGAAATTCCTCGCAGAAAAAAAAAAAAAAAAAGAGATATCTTTGTGCACACAGAGAAATGGAGGCCTAGTGGCTTTTGTGTGACAAAGATTTATATATAAGACTAAGACAGAGAACATATTTTAAATTTTTCCATAGCATCCGTGTTGGTGAAATGAGTGGGATATAATCCCCTCATTTAGATATCACTCTTTCTTATTATCACAAATATAAGGAAATTTAAACAAACTTGGAGGAAAAATTACAACTTTAAAGAATAATCAAGAGGATGAAGAAGCAAAAATGTGAAAAGGAGTAGATTGTTGGATAGATTTGTGAGTGGTCTCAAGATTGTTTTGATAGTTCCTTAAATATATATATGATCAATATATTATTTTATTCTGTTGGATGGATCCTTGAATTCTTTCATTTGCAAGGAAGCTTAAATACTCCAAATAGGTCCAAGGTTGCAACAAATTTATGTCTGCATGTCGTTAATAACAAACTAGAAGAAAATTTAAAAAATCTATCTAATGTTCTTGATCTATGATACCCTACTTCATTCAATATTGTTATGAATTGTGGCACACCTTTTTTTAAGAATGATATTGAAGATGTAAGGAAATTTTCTCTCATATAATACTAAAACAGTTGTACTTAAATTATTAAAAAAATGAAAGAATGATGACCTTGTGTTTGCTAAAAAAAGGGTGTCTAAATGGATATAGATATGTGTTCTTGCTTTCTTTAGAAGAAAATTGATCACTTGAACTTTTTATTTAGATATACCATTCCAAGAATAGCTCATGTATCACTACCATGGACTCAAACCTCTCATGGATGAATACCATGATGAGCTACTAGTCCCTTAAGACTGAAGAGCTATGATATTATCAACCTCTCTTCACAATGACTCTAATACCTGTAGATTTTAACCTTGTACACTTATTTACTGCAAATGTGTTTTCAATAAGAGAATGAAAAATATACAGTGGTAAATACACACATTACATAGGTATTTTTCCCCTGGAAACCCAAACCGAGAAAACCAACATCTACTATATCCATCTAATCATACATTATTTACAATACAATATACATATAGCATCTCCTATCATCCAAAAACTTAATCCAATAGACTGGATTAGTCAACAACCCTAATTTCTTAACCAGATATAGAAAACCATCGATGAAAACCATGTGCCGAAAATCTGCCCAAAAACAGACGAAAAAACTACCATTTTTTTTTCGGGGGCATTGTAGGTTATACAGCTTCTTCCACAGGAACAATTTATTTACCAGGGACCTAGAATGATACAAGTTCCCCAAATTATCCCATAAATCCTTGGTTTTAGCTTCCCCTAACACATTCAATAATACTAAATCTGAGAAACACAATCGAATTGTGCTCTTTGCCTTCCGATCCAACTTTTTTCAGTCATTTGTTAACATTCCTGTAGGTGAAGTACCTAGATTCACCATGATCCACTGATCTCTTTCTACCAACAGATGTTCTATACTGAGCTTCCAAAGCTCAAAAGTTTTCCCATTAAATTTCTCGATCTATCTTTTCGAACTACTCGCCATTTATTTTCACTTGAAGAATCAGTATCGCAGATCTCCCACTGTAACAAGGCTTATCAAAGTCCCAAGCCAAACCCCTAAACACAAAGGCATCCCCATGAAGCCAATAATTTCTCTGATACATAATGTAGATTTTAACCTTGTACAATTATTTACTGCAAATATATTTCCAATAAAAGAACAGAAAATATACAATGGCAAATTAACACATTACACAAAGATTTTCCCCCGAAAACCAAAACTGGGAAAACAAACATATTTTATATTCATCTCATCATACATTGTTTGCAATACAATATAAATATAGGATCTCATAGCATACAAAACCCTAATCAAATAAATTGTATTATTCAACAACCCTAATTCCTTAATTGGAAATAGAAAACCATCGATGAAAACCATGTGTCAAAAAACCGCCCAAAAACAGACGCAAAGAATCGCCAATTTTTTTTTTGGGGGGCGTTGCAGGTTATACAGCTTCTTCTATAGGAACAGTTTATTTGCCAAGGACCTAAATTGATACAAGTTTCCCAACTTATCCCATAATTTCTTGGTTGTAGCTTCCCCTGACACATTCAGTAATATTAAATCTCAGAGACACAATTAGATTGTGCTCTTTTCCTTTCGATCCAACTTTTTCCAGTCATCTGTTGACATTCCTGTAGGTTTAGCACTTGGATTCACTACGATCCACTGATCTCTATCTACCAACATATCTTCCATATTGATTTTCCACATCTCAAAACGCTTCCCATTAAATTTCTCGATCTCTATTTTCAAACATCTTGCCATTTATTTTCACTTGAAGAATCAATACCATAGATCTCCCACTGTAACAAGGCTTATATGAGTCCCTATCCAAAACCATGACCACAAAGGCGTCCCCTTGAAGCCAATAATTTCTCTGATACCAAATGTACATTTTAAACCTTGTACAATCATTTACTGCAAACAGATTTTCAATAAAAAAACAAAAAAGGTACAATCGAAAATACACACATTACACAAAGATATTTCCCCTAGAAATCGAAACCGAGAAAATCAATGTCTTTAATATTCATCTCATCATACATTGTTTACAATACAATATGAATATACGATTCTGTATCATCCAAAACCCTAATCCAATAACCCAGATTATTCAATAACCCTAATTCCTTAACTGGAAATAGAAAACCATCGACAGAAACCATGTGTCGAAAAACCACCCAAAAACGGACGCAAAAGACAGCCAAATTGTTTTTTGGGGGGCGTTGCAGGTTATACATATTCTTCCGCGGGAAAATTTTATTTACCAGGGACTTAGACTAATACAAGTTCCCCAAATTATCCCATAACTCCTTGGTTGTATCTTCCCCTGACACATTCAATAATACTGAATCTGAGAGACACAATTAGATCGTTCTTTTTTTCTTCTAATCCAACTTTTTCCAGTCATCTGTTGACATTCTGGTAGGTGCAGTGCCTAGATTCACCA
>JASDQU010684894.1:14138-58090 GCA_032191745.1 Picea mariana | reverse complement strand
ATTGGTTTTTTTACCACGCAACATTGGGATCATCACCAAATCACTACTCTTTCTTCAGTCAGTTAATTGAAGACTAATTGACTAGTTAACTCAGATAGGTTCCAGTTCACTCCCATAACTACCTGAGAGACTAGACTAGGTGGCAGTTTACTCTTCTAACTGTTGGTGTGTGTCCAGATCAATTTAGACCACCACTATGGCTCATTAGTTACTCATTTATCCTATATCTATTGTAAATTATTCACTCTTTATGTGTGCAATACGATTAATGAGAATTCTTCCATTCTTTCTGTATTACTTCTTCTTTCTCAATTTCTCTCTGCAAATGTGTGTAGTATTTTCTAGCTAGATCTATTTTGTGCAGGTTCAACATATTTACAATTCTCGTCATTGCTCAAATGAAATTAATAAGTCATGAAATAAAGACAAAAGTTTAAATTTTAAATAAATAAAATGAGGATGTGGGAAGTATATGCTAACCCGTCAGGGTACTGAACTAGCCTGTTGGAAGCATGTAAAGGCTTATATGATATTAAGGTAACTTCGTCGAGGTACTAAACATGTCTGCTGGCAGTGAAGCAATACCAGGAACAATGAGTTAAACTTTTAAATTATGACATGATGAATAGACTTTACTTATTAGTCAAATCAGAATCTTCTTTTCCCAGTTACAAGATTAGTAAATACCCCTTATCCTCTCCAATGAGATAAAGTTAAAGATTACTAGTGTTGTTTTACCTTCTTATCTCTTACAAACTAGTCATAAATATAATTTATTTGCAGTTCGTAAAAAAAAATATTGATTATGATCTGATATATTTTTCTTTATCTTATATACAAATATAACTAGTTTCGACAGTGTATCTCCATTTTTGGTATAAGACAACAACCTCCCAAATTCTATATTATAAATAAATTTGGGACCCTTCCTTCTTTCAATTTTGAAATATATATATATATATATATATATATATATATATATATATATATATAACATTTTCAACATTGTCAATTTTGGTCGTTCTCCCAACTTCTTTGAGTTTTCATTCAACCATTATTGACATTTTCTTTCTAGGATGTTTCTCATTTCTTAAATATTTTGATTATTTTTGGCGGGGGATTTCAAATGTTTTTAATTCACATATTCTTTATGATTTCTTCTCATTTACATGCATTCCAACAAGATACAATATTTGACAAGATACAAATTTTTTTATATTGTTCATTTTAAAACAAATGTTCTAACAATGATCAATCGTAATCGAAGAAATCCTACTTAGCCTGTCATAACTACGTATTATCATGATACCCACATGATCCATAAAAATTGTTTAATATTTTGTTGTGGTACGTTAGGATTGATCCGATCATCATAAATTAAAATAAATTTAATGGAAAATTAAATCAAGGTCCTTTCAAACTGCATATGAACAGTCCTCCTTTCCCAAAATTCACTGATTCACTTCCACGTATAGTTTTGAACTGCATCATCGTATTCGTGAATTATTACCTATGGTGTTTCTTCCTCAAAATAATATTTTTACTCAAGTATTGAATCTTTGTTTCCATTTACTTGTAAGAGAGAGTCTGTTAGGTGTTTATGAGGGTTTTCCAAACATTAGTGTTGTAAAATATGAAGATGGGAATGATTTTCAGAGTTGAACCTGATGTTGAGCTTATTGAATCTTAGGAAGATTATTTTCCAACATTTGAGTGGGTTGGTTGGTTACAATTTATGTGCATGTTTAAGGGTTACAATTCATAGGTCACCAAAACTTGTGCACAAACTTTCAATGGTGAACGCGCTAAAATTGGGGATATAGAGTTACAGATAGATGAAGAATTAATAGCCATAGTGACTAAATTTCCATTAAAATGGGAATGTTGGTCTAAGACCAAAAGGGTGAAGGAGATTCCTTGGTTTGAAATCCTGGTTTCTCCCGAATGAAAGTACAATTACAAAGGTATGCCCATATATTCAATTAAAGAAAAATGACCTTTTTTGTTAGTAGTTATTAAGGGATTTATCACCTATGAGGGTAGATATAGCATTTTCTTTATTTATCACTTTTGGATTTTAATGGTCTTCATGGATTATGAATTGAACATGACGGTGTTATTGCTTAAAATATTGTCTAAGATGACACATTTCTATCAGAGAAAGAATATCAGTTCAGAAAGAAATGTCTTTCATCATGGTTTAGTGAAAATTCTGATTTAATTTCAGTTAGAACATAATGGTGATTCTTGGGAAATGACTGTGAAAAGAAATCATCTTTAGGAAAATTATGAGGAAGATTTACAGTCTCATTTTTCTAAAGTTGAAACCCCAAATCCTGTAGAAGATACCATATTTCCTTACCCTCGCATTTCTACTCCTCAGCAAAACACCGTAAGCGTTACTCGCAGTCAAACTATAAAGTTTAGCTTTAGTCCAGAGTCATGTGTTTTTAGTGAAGCACCTCAGGTTTATTCTGAAGCTTCCAAAAAAACCATAGATTCCTCCCTTGAATCTGAGTGTGACCCACTTGTTACCAAAAAGAATGATTATTTCATTAGTCTAATCAATTTTATGAACAAGAGGCAAGGAAGGAAAATATCCAGAATGTTCAGAAATAAGTCTAGGAAAACTTCGAAAGCTAGTTCTCCTATCCAAGTTGAGAATGAATAGTTAGTTACAAATCAGGAAGCATCTTCCTCATAACAAATTTCTCTGCAGGAACCAATTGAAAAAGTTTCTAAAGAAAAAGAGAAGGAGAAAATCGAAATCGATCCCAATATGGAGGTTTCCTTCTAGAAGGACAAATATTATTCAGTGGTTCCAATTTTACAGGATAATATAATTGATTTGGAATTAGAAAATCAACTTCTTAGATCAGAAAATAAATCTTTGATCGATATCCAGAGGAGACAGGCTCCAGGTTCTAAACAAGATAAAAAGAAAGAAGCAGTTAACTTTAACTCACAAGGAGTTAATATTTTCATTAATTCAGAATTCAAGATTATTCCCAGTAACACTCAGTGATAAAAATATTTTAGTTATTGGTACGAGTTTATCATTTTTTAGTTTAGTTGGTATTTTTATTAATTTTAGTTAATAAAATAGTAGCTACATTATTTCAAATTATGTAGCAACTCTAATTTTGTTTTTGTTTTTTTATTAACTCCTTTTTGTTGTTTCTTTTGTTTTACAGGTGTAAAAGGAATGTCCTCGAAAATACGAGAAATGGGGAAATTAGTTTCTAGGAACAATTTTAAAATTAAACAGTTCATAGTTTTTTTTATTTCATGTACTTAGTTAATTTATTTTAAGGAATTAAACATTTTTATTATTTTCCCATTCTAAATGGATATGGTTATGGAAGTTAATTTCCATTTTTGAAATCCTTCAATATAAAACAGTGAAGGAAAAACAATTAGGGAATTAGGAGTTTCAATTTTTTGAAATAAAAACAAAGCTTATGCACTTCTGTACAAGTCTCTATTTTGATACATTTTTCTGAATCTCTTTGTGACTTTGAATATTAATACAAGTAATCAGTATTTGGTATTGTTACTATATTCGAGTGTTCATTTTTGAAATCAAAGTCTTTTCTAGATTATGTGTTGACAATATTACAGATTGATTTAGTTGATTACTGCTAATAAATTAGATCAACTTCATTTCTATTTGACACATCATTTCAATGGTTATTATGTATATGAATTATTGTTGGGATTATAAGTATGTGGTAATTATTTAAACATGTTTATTAATTCATTTTCAGTGGATATAATCGAACATGTGTTTTGAAGATCTATATCTTTAGAACATTGTTTACTTTACTTAAATTCATATATTATTTGAATTTGGGCCCAAGCATTAGATTTTCTTTTTAGTTTTATTTTCTTTAGTTCATTTATTTTAGTTTCATTAAAAATAACTCTTATTCTTAAAAAGAAAACAAAATCCTCTTTCACAGGGGTAACTTCTATGATAATTAGAATTAATTTCTTTCTTGTAGGTAGTTTTAAATCTGTATATATTTATATTTCAATTTGTTATCCAATAAAAAATAAAATATCTTCAATCAATTAGAAGGTGTATATAATTTAGATTTAGTTTTATTTTTTAGATTAATATAGTTATAGGTAATTGGACCTAAACCAGTCAGAATCGTCATTTACAACAGATAAGGGTCTAATTGGGATCCTGACCAGGTGAATTTTTGAATGTTGAACATGGTCATATTTGACTATCGACACTTCCATAGAGGACTTACCACCAAAGGATCAGGTAGAGTTAGCAGAGGAAACAGATTTGCAGAAGCAGTCTAGAACTACAATACAAGGGTAGAATGACCTTTAGAAGATCGGGTTGAAAGGACAACTTCCAGGAAAATCAAAGTGGTACTCCATGGATAATGTAGAGGAGAAACTTACTCACCTCATTCAGTAAGTATTTTGGGGACCAAATTCCTCCCTAAATGGACATGTATGATTCAGATTGGATCATTATATTTTTTTTCATCTATCTAGATCCTTTTAGAGTGGAAAAAAAGGAGGAATCAACTTGCAGGACCCTTTTAGTGGAAAGTCCCAATTTGAAAAATTAGGGTTTAGAACTTTCTAGGGCCATTTTGAGGAATCAAATGACATTTTTTGGGGTCATATTTTTCCCTATAAAGCTCAGACCTTGTGACTCTAATATACACATTAGGACCTTTTGGAACAGTGCAAACATCATGTCAATCAGAGATCATATGCAAAAGATATGCCTCCCACAAGTTGACCTACCATGTTGAGACACCATGGTAAGAGAGGATGTCATGTAATCCCCCATTACTCATGCATATGGGGATATCCACATATGTAATTTCAAGAATATTCTAGAAGGTACAAAAGTATATCATAATTGAGCGCTGAGGAGGTAAACAACTTAACCCTAGATGGTTATCGAGCTATGTTAAATATTAGGCCCCTAGGAGAAGAAGGGATTTCATTATTTTGCATTGTATCTTGTTCCATAGCTGAGAAAAACATATGAGAGTGGTATTCTTTGAGAATAAAAGAGGAGGAGATATTTCATAGTAATAATAAAAGACATAAGATAAAAAAAAACTCCATGAAGTGTGCCTCTTTATTTGTACTTGCATCATTTCTACGAAAAGAGAGCAAAGTAGCTTCAACTTCTAGCTAGGTTTTTTCTCGTATTGGGTTTCCTTGGTCGTTTACTGTGTTTATTTGTGGATGGTGCGATTGTATTTTACTTTTATCTATTGTACACATCTTATCTATTTCATGCATAAGAAGAATATAAGTAACCAAATATTTTGGAGATGTAAAGGAAAAAAAAAACCTTAATAGTAAACATTTAAGTATTTCATTATATATGTTGTGAGGAACTGTTCTTGTGGAATATTTACAAAATTTTACAGATCATATTGGTATCATAACAAGTTTTTATTTTTGGTATTTATGGGAATTTGCACGATCCAAGAATTGGCTTAAAGAGAATTCATAGAAATCCTAGCCATTTGGTTTTCTCATAATAGCCCTCAAGATCAAGAAGAACAGAGATTTGAGTGGTTGGAAGTGTAAGTTGTTGACAACAGTCACAACATTAGCCTCATCATGGAAGCTCTAGAAAGAAATATTGAAATGTTCGAATATCATGGAGGCTCTAACTCAGAGATCATATCGGGGGGGAAATTAGGGGATCGAGGAGACTCAAGAAAGGAGTCGTGGAAAGGATACAAGAAAGAGAAGTTGAGTTCAAGTGTCGTGAACCCTTCAAATTACCTATTCAATATGAAAGATAAAGTGGACATAATTCCATACCAAGGTGATATAGATGCATTAAAAATGAATCATTGGTTGCAATAACTAGAAGTTTATTTCAATTTTCACGATATAGACGAAGGGTATAAGATTTCATTTGCTAGATTGAAGGTAGAGGTCCATGCCTTAACCTATTGGGAGAGACACACATAAACACTTTGGTTGGAGGGTGATCCACTACTAAATAGGTGGTAGGATTTCAAAACCCTCATCAAGTCCCAATTATACCCTATTAGGGATGTAAAGGACCAATTGATCCAGTGGTACAACTTTAGGTGGAGGCAAGGGTAAAGTGTATAGGAGTACACCACTGAGTTCAAAAAGATGACCGTCATAATAAGTATCTCTCTAAAGAAAATAGATGCACTTCTTAAGTATATGGGGGGTTTACACAGTCATCTACGAAATTAGGTGATTCTCTTTAATCCAAGACCATGCATGAGATTTGTGTACAGGAATAGTACATGTAAAATATTAGACAAAATAAACGGCAACCAAATGGTTAGAAGTAGAAAGACAACTAGGAATATCCGAAGGATGGGAAGAAGAAGTTGAGATGGGGAAAATATAAGAAGACAAGAACCCTATAGTAAATATCCTAGCAACCATCACAATCATTGCAACATTGATGGCCACACTAAGGAAAAGTGTTGGAAACTACATCCAGAGTTGAACCCGAAGAATCACAAGAAGGATAGAAATAAAAAGAACCTTCTAGCCATATATTCAAGGAATCATGTTGAAAGTAGCTCAAATGTGGATATATGTAGAAGGAGGTGAATCTAAGTAGCCTTCATCACTATGAATAGAAAGAGAAGAACAAGTGTTGGTTATTGATATCTCTATCTACTTCTTGGGTTGACCCAGGTTCAGATCTGAACAGATTTCCAACAAAACCCTCTAAAACTATCGACCCTCCTGGTAAAACAGAAGGCAACACAACACATAGAATGTACTACATAGTCTCAAATGAGATAGTTCTATGGGTGAATGCAATGCTTAGGTGTCTGCAATCTAAGAATGAGTAGGTATATGGGATTATGATTGATCTTCTTTGGGCCTTGATCTGATTATTATATCTATTATTCCTAAGATTCATTCATCTACTAATCCTATGCATGCATTCTGATAGATCTAACTGAACCACTTATTTATCCATTCATAATCTAACTACTGACATAAGGTAAATATGCAATAAAAAACACACATAACACAAGTTTTACCATGGTTCACCCCCTCCTGGGATACATCCACAAAGATCTGGCTTCTTAGGCTCTTTTATTTATATTTATGACGTAATATATGGCATCGCACACACTACAATTCAATCATGAAATCCTGAAAAAGGTTCCACATCCTCTATGAGGCAGACTAGATCACACTAGGATCCTCATCCTGTGATCTCACCCTCAAGCTCTAGCTAGTTTACTCTTTTATAGCTCAAGAACTTACAAAATCATATCAGAACTACAATAGTCGAACTGAATCAGTATTCCATTCGATCCCAACAAAACAATTCCGAACCACCTGGAACCAACAACAACAACAACCCCCGACCTAGACCTCCTAGGTTCTTATCTATACTAATTTACAAGATTATTAGTCGTTATATGCTCTTGCCAAAAACCTAACCCTAACATGGTTAAGTTTTCCAACCTATGTGCCTTGCATGCGGCCTTCACTTTGCACATGTTGCTTTTCCTACCAATTGTTCTTCTCCAAAATTGGGTTTTACCTTCCAAAAATAGACCTTCCCTAAAAAATAGGCCTAAACCCAATAGGACCCCAACACTGACATGTGGCTCATTCTGAGCCACCTACGCAATGTCTACCCCCTGAACAACCTTTTCCAGGCTGTGGAACTTGTCAGCGAGTTCCCTTCATCTTTCTTTGACCTGCACAGCTTTTCCTATGAGTGACTCCATTGTTTACATTGTGATCTCCTCTTGGATTAGTGTTGTGCCCTATGTCTATGCTTCTTACATGTTTTTCTTTTCTTCCTCCAATTGCACAATCATTTGTGTTTCTTGCTCTTGAAGGGTTTTCACTTGTTCTTGTCTTTCATGCTTTTGCATCTGTGTTGCTTTAAACTCTAACTGTAGCTTCTTCGTGTCCTGGGTACCCTTGAGGCGCTCTGTGATGCTCATTATTTTTTGTCTTTGTTTGAGCTCTTGTTTTGATGTGTTGAGTCTTTCCTCTTCTTGGTCCCACTGTTGGACCTGCTCATTCTCTTTCAGCATTGTCCAGAGCTGCGCAACTTCATTGAATAGTTCTTCTACTGCACTTACTTGCTTCTCCATTTTTTCCATTTGGACTGCAACTTCTTTTTTCCTCTTCTCTCGGACCTCATGAGGAGTTGTGGGATTGAGCCTTTCCTCTAGTTCCCCAATATCCTGTCGTTACTAATTGATGGTTTGTGCAATGAGGTTGATCCTCTCCTCTACACTTATCTCTGCTACTTGTGCGTTGTTTGGGATGTGGTTGTACACCACTATCAATCTCTGCTCCAACCTATCTACGCATTATTTTTCCTCCTTTGTTTCGAGATTCACCTGCTCGACTACCAATTCCAGGGCATCCCTGCAATTATTTGTTTGCTACAATGATGTCACATCTATCCTTGCACACGAATGGACTTCCTATGTGACACTAACTTGAAGCTTGTACAGTGTCTTGGTTGGTATCCTTTCTAGTACCAAATCTATCTGCACCAAATCCTTCAGTGGTGTTTGGGCTATGCCTTTGTCCATTTGCAACATGTCTGATGTGATTTGGAAGTTTGGACTCACCTCCGCTATGGTTTGGATGGTGTCTTGTTTTCTTAGTGTAGTCCTTGCCTCTACTTCTGTTTCTATAGGGAAGGGCTATGTTCTTCTTTCAGGTCTTTGCACTACTTGTATTCATTCCATGACTTGCCTTATATCTTGTAGCTCATTTTGGATTCTGCCTCGGTGGTGCTAGGCTTCTTTGAAATCCACAGTTGCACGATCTTGTACTCATTCTGTGACGAGGTTGGTATCGTCCTCGGTGATTGTATACTCTGGAAGTTGTTTATGCACCTTGGCCTTCTTGCACAAACCTCCTTTATGTGTGATTGGATGCTTGGGTGGCCCTATTTATTGTGGCGTGGATGTTGAAGGGGTTTCTTGTGTCATTGTGTCCCCCACTCCTTGTTCGCCTTGTGATGGGGTAGTGTCCTTTTTCCCTTCCTGTGCATCCTTCATCGACGCACTCCACTTCTTCTGTTGCACTGAATTTTTCCTAGATTTCATCTTTTTAGGTGAAATTTTGTCTCCTACATGTGTCTTATATACCCTTGCTTCTACCTCTTTTCCTGTAGGAACTTCCCTAGTAATGACTGGGATCTTCCAATCATCTTGCCAATCCCGTATGGCCATTTCTACCTCTTCTCCAGTGATGTAGTATCAAAGTTGTATCCATTCCTTAGTCGGATCCCTACATGCCTGGATCCACATATTATGACACACCGCTTTGAAGCTTTCTATGTCATGGTACTGTGCGATGACTTCTGGCGTGATCCTCTAGGTCTTAGCTATACTATCTTGGATGTCGCTTAGGTACTACGCCAAGGTACCTGCGTTGCCACTTCTTCTCTTAGGGTCCGATGTGATCCCCATTGATGTATATCATGCTATGCAGAAACAGCCTATTATGTTGCAAAATTACGAGTATGGAGGCTCCCTACACCCAACTAATTCTATCAGGATCAATAACCATGAATAATGAAATTTTGTCCCCAAGTCCTGTGCATCTTTGCAGTCTTCAAGGAACATGTTTAAGAGGTAGGGGGGGCAATTGAGCATGGTTATATTGATGCACTAGGATGCAACGGCGACAACCCCTACAAGGACTTCCTCCTTATGAAAATTCCTTAAAATTTTGCAAGCCATGAGTTTTGTGTCCATCTTGGTGGTTGCGTCGTTGATTATTTTTATTATGATCCTGTGCAAGCCCCTCTCAGTGTCGTATGTTTTCTTCATTTCCTCAACAAGGGCCTTATCCTTCGTCTTGTCATCCAGTTACTGCGTGGGACTCTCGCCCAGTGACAAAAGACTTGTGATGAACACGATAAATTCCACGTTGATGGAGACGGGTTCCTCCATTCATAGGAAGCCTCCATGTAGGACTTCCATCAACTACTTGACGCAGTTATTTACCTCTTTCCCCCTACTGAAGTGGGGAATCTCCACCAATTTTAGCATCCTTGTGTCCTCCAGGCCTACTACACATTATTTTGGTTTCATCATGGGATATCCAAATGGACCTGTACCTATATTGTCCATGTAAACTTGTTGCACAAATTCACAAAATTTTCCAGCGTCGACCACAACATGGTCCTAGTACCTTAGTCTTCCCACACAACCAAAAAGTGTTGGCATGGCCTGAATTCCATCTGAGATGCGCAGTAGTATGATTTCTACGTTGGGTTGCTTGCATAAGGACTGCGCCATGGGTTATTTTCCCTTTCTTCTTACCAGTGTGTTAGAGGTCCCAACCTCCACTTGTCTATCCTCTATGCCCAAATTTGGATGCCCAGTTATGTCTTCTACTATCCCTTCCTGCTTCTTCAAAGATCCTATTTCAGTTTTTGTTCTTGGTGTTGCAGCCTCTGTCTTCTCGTTGGTGTCCCAATTTTTTCTTTAGGCGACTTCGGCCCTTGCAAGTTGTTGTAGGTTACCTACATCACTTGTTTGGTGGCCCTATGCAATGTCATGCGAATAAAATTCCATGAAATCCATCACTGGGACTTTTGATTCCTCCTCGATCAATGTGGTTCTCACTGGCTCGACCTGCAGGGAACAAATTGCGTCGTCATCGACAATTCCCTCTCTTTGGGCCATTTCTTTCTGAGCCTCTGTTGTTTCATGCGGTGCCCTAAGGATGCTTCTGGTTTTCCTTTCATTTTGTCTTGGTGTGCCAATCTTTGGTGGTGCCATAGTGGTTACTGTGTGTTATTTCTGAATAGGGTTTGACAGATTCGCACTGTGTAGTCACATGTTCATCTGTGTGCTCTTTAACTCTGTGAATTTGCAATTTCACAATAAGTGTTATTTTCCTCACGTTTCCCCTTTATATAGAGGGTATCATGAATGTCATGAAGCTTCTTGGAGAAGCTTCCCTAATCACAGTTAATGTGATGAAGCTTATCGAGTATGCTTCATTTAATTCCATAAATGCATCCAATTCGCGTCTTTTCTCCCTAACCGTCATTTTTTGTTTTTATGATCGTTAGTCCCTTTTCCAGTGCACTGAATTTTTTAAGTGCGTCGTGCATTTCTGTTGTGATTTTTCCTTATTCCACGATGTTTTTCTTTCTGTCAACAGTATGTTGCGCAAACATCTTTTTTGTCGCGCTGAGTCAACTCTCTCTGCGCACAATATTCTCTAGTATTTTTGTATTTTATTTTATAATTTTGTATTCTTTTTCCTTCTTTTTCTCCTTTTTATTTCTTTTTGTTCTTTTTTTGTCCCACTCTCTATTATAGTACACTATGTACATGCCCTTTTTACTGCATTGTACTTATAAACTTTAGGAGGTCAGTTTTCCTTGTATAGTTTCAGTCGACTCTCGTTGATCATTCCTTTCACTTATGTTCCTCCCAAATCCTTTAGTTGTACAGATCCCCAATATGTGTTAATATTTACTTCATAGGGCCCTAGCGAATGCATTCTAAACTTACCAAGATGTTGAAACAATTTACTGTCATAAAGAAAGACTAGGTCTTCTTCCCTGAAACTCTTCCTCTTTATATGTCTATCATGCCAGGATTTGTCTCTTGATTTTTTTACTATTTGGTGAAATCCTTCCAGAATCTTATCCTCTTCCATCTCCATTAGTTGGTTTAACCTCTCCTTAACTTCTCTTCTTTATGTCATGTTGGTAATTGTTTATATGCGCAGGCTCGGTACCATAAATTCTAATGGTACTACTGCTTCCTTCCCATACACCAACCTGAATGGTGTATGTCCTATCAACTTCTTGCATGTAGTCCTTTATGCCCATAGTAATACTGGAATTTTCAATTCCTAATCATCCATGTTGACATTGAAAATTTTTGTCAAATCATTCTCCAAGATCTTATTGAATTCTTATGTTGTTCCATTTTCCTGAGGATGGTATGGTGTACTCTTCTGGTGATAGAATTCCAACTCCTCAGTCATGGCCCTAATAGTACTAATGATAAATTGAGTACCTTGGTCACTCATCAAAATTCTTGGACATCCAAATCTAGTAATCACGTGCTCAAACAAGAAGTGTGTTGCAGTCTTTGCGATACATTTTTTTTTTTGAACTAGGGGAATCGACAACTCACGGTTCTCGTACTCGCATGACACAGGGTCGATACCCGTCCACTACCACTATACCATCAGGTGCTCCATGCAGCCTGCAAGAATGGAGCACAAGTCAATCAAGGTGAGAATTGACCTTGAGACCCCTTTTACATATTTCTTTCCATTTACACGACACTTGCCAATCGGTCTACACCCCTATGGGCTTGCACTACATTCTTTGACTGGCGTTGCTTCTTCCTATATTGTTAAGTATTCTATCATAATAATGATATATCTAGCTCATGAACTTCTTGTTGGTTGATTGATTGGTCCAACAAATTCTATTTCCCATTTGTCGAATAACTGCAAAGTTACTTGTGGTCTTAGGGGCATATCATCCCTTCCATTGGGTTTTCCCACCCTCTGACAGACATCACATGCCTGGAAATATTCCTTGGCATATATGTGAATTGTTGGCCACCATAATCCTATGTACAATACCTTCTACATGGTATTTTTTCCTACATAATGTCCTCTAATTATTCCCTCATGAGCTTCTTCCAAAATTTTTGGCCTTTCATGTTCTAATACACACCTTCTCAAAATGTTGTCTGCACCCATATTGTATAAATTTCCTACAATTAGTTGATAGTCTGCAACTCTGCCTACCAGATTTTTCTTCTTTGCAGTGCTAAATTCTTGTGGTGCAATCCCTACACTTAAGTATTCAATAATATCATCAAATTAATCATCAACTACTTGTACTGAAAACAATTGCGCATCACAGAAGTTGTCTTCCAAATTGGTAGGTTATTATCCATTAGTTACCCTTGACATGTGATGAGGTCCTGCATTCATTTTCCTTGGTTTGACTACCACTTCAAAATCTCATTCTTGAAATAACAATAGCCATCTAAATATCCCCCCCTCCCCAACATTATCTTGTTGACTATTTATTTTAGGGCAAAATGATCTATGAACATCTTAAAGTGCTTACCCAATAAGTAGTTCTTGAACTTCTGAAGTGCATATACCATAGCTAAGCCTTCTCTTTCTGTAGTGTTGTAATTCTACTCTGATTCTGACAATTTTTTTCTTGCAAAGGCTATAGGATGATCTAAATACCCTGCCCCTGGTTGCGCCAAAATTTCTTCAAGTGTTATGGTTGATGCATATACATGTACATGAAATGTCTTTTCCCAATCCAGGAATACTAGGATAGGTGTTGTGACCATATTTTCTTTTAAGGTGTCCAAACCTTTTGGACAATCCTCATTCCACTGAAATCTAATATCCTTCTTTAACTGTTTTTCCATTGGCGTAGTGATCTGCACATAACCCTTTATAAATTTCCTGTAATAGCTATATTTCCCAATTTTTCTCTCAACTGGCGCACTAATTTTGGTGGTGGTAAATTGAAAATGACTGAAATCTTAGCAGGATCCATTAGTAAACCTTGTTTACACACTATATGTCCCAACAATTTTCCAAAAGGTGTCCCAAAAATGCACTTCTTGATATTCAATGATATCTGACATTTCCTACATCTTTCCAACATGAGTCTTAAAAATTATACATGGTCTTTTAATAGAATATATACAGTCCAGTCATCTAGCTATACTTCTAAAAAACTAATGTATGAATTCCTTAAAACCATCTATGACTACTCTTGAAAATATGGTTGGTGCATTCTTTAGCCCAAAATGAATGACTATGTACTGGTAGGATCCCCATTCTATGGAAAAAGTAGTCTTATACTTGTCCTCTAAAGCTATTTTGATCTAACGGTAACCTGAAAAATCCATCTATAAATGAATATGCTTCTTGGCCTCCCGCATTCTCTAATACCTCATCTATGAAAGGGGTAGGAAAAGGGTCATGTAAGCAAACATCATTCAATTTTCTCAAATCTACACAAATCCTTACCCCCCCTTGTTTATTTTCTTATACTACCATAGGGCTTATCCATTCAGATTCTTATATTGGTTCTATGATACTATCTTCCAACATTCTACCGATTTATGCCTTTACTTTCTACCTATATACTGGATTCAGTTTGTAAGGTCTCTTCCTAATAGGTATTTCCTCATGTTTGAGAGGTATCTTCATCTCTCGTAGCTCTCCTGCTATGCCTTTCATCTCTATAAAGGTCGTTGGGAACAAGTCATTGTATTTATATAGTAACTCTATTATTCTTTCTACTATTTGTTCATCCCAATAGTCTCCAATACTTTCCATTTTAGGGTTCTTAGTTGTCCCAATGTTGACTTTCTTCACTTTTATTGGTGCAACTAATACTTCTGATTCAAGAGATGGACCTTCCACCTCTCTTTCTCCTTCAATTTATGTAATCTAGATATTGCATGGGTCATCTTCATCTAGTGCTTCCTCTTTCACATGATAGGATGACAATATTAATTTGATTATCTATATGTTCTGTTGTTGATATTCTGTCATGAGTTCAACTTCTGGTTATCAATAAATATTACACCTTTTATCTACTTCAGTGTTGAATCAATTTTGGGGTTCTCATGTTCAAATGAGAAAGTTACTACAAAGTTATGTTGTAATGTTGTCCATTCAGTGGTGCCTCTATGCATTTTTTTGGATTTCTTCTAATGTGTGGATGAAATGATGAGGCCATTATTCTAGTGGTGTCATCCTCCATTGTGTCATGCACTTCTCCAAGTATTCTTCTCATGTCCCTTTCCCATCATACCTCTACATTTTATTGTTGCCCCATTCTGTGTCGAATCTAATGTGTAGTAATGGATTACATTGGTACCAGTCCTGAATTGCTTCTTTGTGCGCACCAAAACATATTGCAGGTGTAGCCTTGAGTGAAATATCTAGGGATAAGAGCCTCTGATTCTCTAATACTTATTCTTCATATTTTTTCATAAATTCCTCTAGATTTTTTACCCCATGAAATTTGGGAGGTTCCCTTATCTTTGTGCCAACCCATCTTACTACGCAGTATATTCTTGTGCACCTTCTTGTGGAAACCTCATGTAGTCTCTGTTTCCATTTCTCCAGACCTGTATCGGAGGCAGAAGCACATGATGTGATGCTTCTCCAGCTGAGTACCCCATCTGTAATTGAGTTAACATAATCTTCTTCTCGTGCGATAGTTCTATACAATTGGTTTATTTCCTCTAGATCTAAGCAAGTGGGTTCTACAAACCTTTCTCCTTCTGAAGGGTCTAATGGCACAATGAATCTATATTCTCTTGATATCTTGAATCTATATTCAAATATCATTTTTCTTGTCTTCAAGTTGATTATGGCCTGGTTTTCAAATTCTCAATCCAGTCCAAGAAATGATGGATATGGTCTTGTGCCATATACAATCTCTATTACTTCAAAGTATTCCTTAGTGCGCACTCCATCCAAATCTATTGTCACACCTTTAGGCCTTCCAATTGGTATAACTCTTTTTTGATTAGATAATTTCAACTGGACATGTGAATAACCTAGTTTGGTCTCTCCCATACATTGTGATTTATTCTTGGGTAACACATTTACCTCAGAGCCTAAGTCTAGTATAATATCCCCCATATTGAAATCTTCAATGTTAGTATTCAATCTGA
Organism: Picea mariana; assembly: GCA_032191745.1. Taxonomy (NCBI): domain Eukaryota; kingdom Viridiplantae; phylum Streptophyta; class Pinopsida; order Pinales; family Pinaceae; genus Picea; species Picea mariana. The sequence continues at coordinate 42,386 of JASDQU010684894.1, read as the reverse complement.
ATTCTCTTTTTGTTCTCCTTATTTTATGGAGTTGATTGACTGTTTTTTTCTCTAACTTCCCCTCTACCTCTTTGTTACATATTTATAACATATTTTTCAAAACTTTAATAGATGATGGATCATTCAGTAGCTTAACATAGGATTGCAGAAAAGTTCTTATGTTACTTGCTCTATAGGTTGTGCTTCACTGGTGTTATCCATTTATGAAGTCATCTCGTACATTTTTACGTTATGTGTATGTTGTGCAGTTGATGTAGATGCAACATCATGTTTGAGGAACTCCTGTATGGCCTCCTTGAATGTCTCCTTTTCTTCCCGCACATCAAACTTATTTTGTGTGTCATTATTTTTACCCACCCATTGGTGTTGCATTTGATCATGTTTTATTGTGTCATGTCCTGTCTTGGCTCCTTCTCATGTGACTATTTTGATGTTTCTTCCATTGTCCTTGGCTTTTGCATAGATCCAATGAACATTCTTGTTGTTTTGGTTCCTCTTTTCTTGAATCTTTCCCAAAAGTGTGGGGCATTCCTTTGTATACATACATGTCGTTGGTGGGAGTGTAAATTCCCTTGCATAATGTCCTGGTTGTTGGAATTTTTGGCACACTATTGGACCTATGCCTCTTCCAAATCCTCCTCTACGTCATCCTCCACATATTTATCCAGTTTGATCTCCTCGTGGTGTGTTGTATTGAGGTACCTTAATATATTGTGTGGGGTTATACTGTGGTTGTGAAGTGTTATATTGTTGTTGTGCATTATTATATGGAGGTGGTACCTAGTTGAAATGAGGTGCAGTCTGTCGTGTCATAATTTCTTCTTGAAACCTAAAGGTATATGAATTTATTTCTCTCATCAGCTCCATTTTTCTACAATCTTTATCATCATGAGCCACTGACTTGCAAAAATTGCAGTATGAACTCTTGGGTACTGTCTTATACTTATGTACCATTGGACAATGATATGGATCATGCCCACGTGTTTTATATATCTCGCACCATGGTCCTCCTATTGGAAAAGGGTTTGGTACTCTTGTTTTCATATACTGCACGAAATATGGACATTCATTCTTATGGTGTCCTTATGTTCTGCATGTGGTACACCAAACAACCTCTCTTTTCTCTTTGCCCTTATTCTAGTTAAGCTGGAATGCTAGATTTTTCAGATCCTCCTTCATCTCCTCTATTGTTGGATCGATATTCTAATATTGGTTCTCTTCCAATTGTAAGGCTTCCTGCAGAGCCTCTTCATGAGTCTGGAAATTTTGTTGTCTCAATGGGTATTTAAAATGTGGTAAGAATGAATTCACAAAGATCAGATGTCTATGTTTCATGTCAGTCATGACATACTTCAACTTACCTTTGAAGTGCTTAAACCTATGATCAATATCCCAAACATAATCACGTGGTTTCTACCTGATTTCAATCATCTCATTCATGTACTGATCTTCTAAGCTAGGATTATGTAATTCATTTATCAGTAGTTTCTTCACATCTGCAATAGTCCTTGTTACTCTTGGTGGACTATTTACAGCTAGGCTCATGTATTAATCCAGTGTGTGATCTCTTAGCATGATAGCTAACTGTGCAATTTTTGTATCCTCATCTTTGATCTTCTTTGCTTCCCAGATCTTCTCGCAAATGAACAAGTGTTTTTTAGGGTCCTCAGATGCCTCTCCCCGAAATTCTGGTAGCCTGATAATGGGATCATGTCCTTCCATATTGAATTGTGGTGAACTACTACCTCCACGTGGTGTAGATATTTGACTGAAACTTCCTGAAATGGATCCTCCAGTTGCTACTCCTTGTTTGTATGCACTTCCTCTTGTCTTTCTTCCACTAAAATTTGGTTTTCCAAATGGTGGTGTTATTTCTAGTGTACTAGTCACAGATGGGGTTATGGGTTCCACACTAAGACTAACATGGATGGGAGTTTGGCCTTATGTTCCTTCCCTTGGATCGCATGTCTTCCTTTCATATGTTGCACGCAGGATTTCCTCAATATACTCCATAGCACAAAGATCTTGTACCTCTTCCTCATCACTTTTCAAGCCCTCTCTATCAGCTATGACTCTCTTCTCATTATTCATCTTATATTGGTAGGGTGATACACTGCGTTTTTTTCCAATTGTTTCCATTATCTATTTTATCTTATCTTCCTCCATCATGATTGGGTCCATGGCCTCCTTATTCTTTCTCTTATCCATATCTTCATCCATTTCTCCACCTCTTGTCAGTGCTTCCCCACTTCCCCTATGCACGCATTGAAGTTTAGTTGTTTGATTCCATAGTCATCACACCATTGTTTTACAGTAAAATATTGATTGAATTATACAACGATCTAATATACCTACCTCTAGGTCCTTTTAGAAACTCTTGATCTTCTACGTTGTAAGACTTCGTAGTATCTACTGTAAATTATGTGATAAACCCTGGAACAATATTGTCTAACTAGAAATCTACTGCGCGCATAAATTTGTTGTTAACTTTTTGTAACTGAGTGATCTCCACAAGTTCCACTCGAGCTGTTTGATTTGATTTGTAGGGTATTTTTTTTAACATCAATAGCCACTCCTGCAACACATGTAGAAAATCACAAAAAAATACCTCATGAAGGTCGCTAAATATGTACTTGTCTAGATATTTGAGCAGTGTCAGTTTAGGTTTTATGTTATCCTTCTGCATAAATTCAAGCTTCTTTATTTTCAACCACCTTTCTATCTCCGCCTTCGTTGGATTCCACGGTCTGAACATTCCTTTTTATATCTTCATTCTCCATGTGCTTCTTCTACATATCCCATCACTCAATTCCATGTAGTTCCATCTAGAAACAAAACCATTTGTTGGTTATTCATCTCTCTATCTACTTCTTGGGCTGACCCAAGTTCAGATCTGAACATGTTTCCAACAAAACCCTCTAAAACTATCAACCCTCCTAGTAAACTAGAAGGCAACACAACACACAGAATGTACTGCACATTCTCACCCGATATAGTTCTATGGGTGAATGCAATGCTTAGGTGCTTGCAATATAGGAATGAGTAGGGATCTGGGATTATGATTGATCTTCTTCATGCCTTGATCTAATTATTCTCTCTATTATTCCTAATACTCGTTCATCTGTTAATCCTATCCATACATTCTGATAGATCTAACTGAACCATTCATTTATCCATTCATAATATAACTATTGACATAATGTAAGTATGCAATAAACAACACACATAACATAAGTTTTACCATGGTTCACCCACTCTTTGGCTACATCCACAAAGATTTGGCTTCTTAGGCTGTTTTATTTAAATTTATGTAATATATGGCACTGTGCACACTACAATTCTGATCATACAATTTTGAAAAAGGTTCCACAACCTTTATGGGGTGGACTAGATCACACCATGCTCCTCATCCTATGATCTCACCCTCAAGATCTATCTACTTTACTCTTCTACAACTCAACAACTTACAAAATCATATCAGAACTACAATAGTCGAACTAAATCAGTATTCCATTTGATCCAAACAGAACATTTCCGAACCACTTGGAACCAACAACAACAACCCCAAAAACCCCCGACCTAGACCTCATAGATTCTTATTTATACTAATTTACAAGGTTATTAGTCGTTATACTCTCTTTCCAAAACCCTAACCCTAACATGGTTAGGATTTCCTACTTGTGTGCCTTGCATGCTTTCCTTCTTTTCATATGGCCTTCCTTTCACATGTGATGCTTTTCCTGCTAGTTTTTCTTCTCCAAAATTGGGTTTTACCTTCCAAAAATAGACCTTACCTCAAAAGTAGGCCTGCGCCCAACACCGAGATATTCCACATCAAGCCAAGAAGACCAAGATAAATTATTTGTTCATATCTAGTTCACGCGAAAATCTCATGGCATATTATCTAGTCAACAAGATTGGAATAGAGGTTCATGATCATCCTATCTCATATCCATTGGGTTGGTTAAACAATGATTCATAGATAAAGGTAATGAAACAATGGAAGATCAAATTTGTTTTAAGTGTCAATTTTATTCATGAGGTGGAACTAGACGTAGTACCCTTTGATGTATGTGGAGTAGTTTTTGGAAGACCCTACATGTATATGAGGGATAAAATATTCATATGGAGATATAACCAGAACTCACTGATCAAGGATGGGAATTCCTACATCATTAACACACATAAAGGAAAGTCAAAGATCTCACTGGTAAGTTCTAACCAAGCCAAGAATTTGACTAGTTCTGGTAAGAAATATGTTTTTCTTTTGTTAAGAGAGAATCAATCTAATGATGAGTCAATGAGAGTGAAGGCATCCCTAGAGGGGTGTACTAAAGAGAAAAAAAATCAATTGGAGGAGTGGCGACATAAATACATAGGAGTGTTCAAGGATCCCGAAGGGCTGCTGTTACACATTATTTTCGTCATCCCTATGACCGTTAATGATGTAAACCTATATGTTTCCTTCAGAGAAGTTAGTGGCCTGGATTATTGAAGAAAGAAGGGAGAAGAACTTTCCCTGAGAGAAGAATTTATATTTTCCTTTGTAAAAACCTTTTTAAAGAGGATTTCTGCAAGTTGCTTTATACACAGGATGCGAAAATGCCTAGTTTCCACAGGCTGCACTATAGCTAGGGTGCGACGACCTTCATGCGTGGGAAAAATGAGCATGTTCTTGATTCTTCTAGAAGGAGAATCTTCTATGGTGAGGTGTCCTCCGAAAGGTTTGAATCTTACTTGCTTTCATGATTTAGTGGGATCATCCTAACCTCCTCACCTTATCCTCTTCAACCTATAAAAGGAGAGGAGATCTCATGAATAAAGTTAGTTATTTCGGCTTGAGATTGTTATCTTGGTTAGAGTGGCTTTGAGCTTTGCTTTGTCAAGATAGATTGTGAGTAGCTATCAAATCCATGGTCTCAGAATCCTTGGAGAAAGAAGTGTGTGGGAAGCAAGGAACTGTTGGAAGGAACCTAACAACATCAAGGCATCTGGTTGTATCTTTCTTCCACATTCTCGAATGCAGATATACTTTGATTTCCTATATGAATGTTATTTGTTCATATTGTATGATTCCTTGATCATGTACATGGTTTCATATCAAATAGACTCTATTATTCTTGTCTTCGTTGGCTTGTGTTTATTTGCAGATATTTCTCCATAAGCCTTGTGACAGAGCTTGGATTGCATTGGTGAAGTCGGATCTGATATTTAAAAAGTATGTTCTAGATCCATTTCTCATTTGATAATTGAAATATAAGGAAAGAGTAGTGTATTGTCTTGTCTTGTTCTAGTTTCGTAGAGAAGCTAGGGGGATTGATTTTCATCCACACTTAACAATTAGCCCAATAATAGCTACCACCCAAGAGGGATGCAGAGCACAAAATACAATTTTTCCAAACTCCCCATTCTCGAATATTGGGAGATATAGATAGTATTTTCTAGAAGCGAATGAAGTGAAGAAGAAGTTGCATTAGTTGTTGGTGAAGGGTGTGATTCGACCAAGAACCTCACCTTGTGGGTCACCTATAATAAATGTACCCAAGAAGGATGGGACTTGGATAATTTGTATCGATTACAAGGCATTGAACAAGACTACACTAAAGAATCAGTACCCTCTATCGAGGATCCGTGATCTCTTGTACTAGCTGCAACATGCCAAGTACTTCACTAAGTTGGATTTGAAATTAGGATATCACTAGGTATGAGTCAAATAATAATAAACCTAAAATACTACATTTGATACAGGACAAGGTTTGCATGAGTGGTTGGTTATGTCATTCAGTTTATCCACTGCACCAGCTACATTTATGAGACTAATGAATGATTTTTTACGCCTTTATCTAGATTCATTTTTTATTGATTATTTGGATGATATGTTGGTTTATATTTCTACCTAGGGGGATTACATCTCACATCTTATACAGGTGTTAGAGACTCTGGAGAAGCACGAACTGCTAGCCAATATCAAGAAATTAGAGTTTGTTTAGCAGTATTTTGTGTATTTGTGGTATGTGATCAATGGAGGGGAGCTCAAGATATATCCCACAAAGATGGAGGCCATCATGAAATGGCCATTTCCTACAAATTTCACTAAAGTTAGGATTTTTTTTGTGGCAGCACAATACTTGTGAATGTTCATAGCTTCATTTTTAGCAGTAGCTGCACCACTCCACACCATAAAATCTAGTGGTAAGAGTTTCTAGTGGGGGAAGAACCAGTAGAAGGCATGTGATAAGATGAAAAGAAATATTATTCAAGAACCAATGCTCACACCACCAAACTTGTATAACCCCTTCAAAGTGGAGACAGATGCAAGTGGGTATTCCATGGGAGTAGTATTGATGCAGGGAAGAAAGTGCGTATGCTATCATTTTGAAGTATTTCATGGGGCGATTCTCAACTACCCTACCTAAAAAAAGGATCTCTATGCCTCGGTACAAGATATCAAAAAGTGGAATAATTTTCTGATGGGAAAGGAGACCATCATCCACATAGATCACCAACCACTACTATATTTGGTAGCCCAAAGTAGACTACAACAAACCAATCATTACAAGTGGATGGGATTTTTACAACAATTTCATTTGGTCATAAAGTATAAGAAGAGTAGCAGAAATAAGTTGTAAGACATGATTTCAGGGCCACCCACATCCAATATTATAGATTTGGGAACTTTGATGCACATGGATCCTTTTACCCATGATGCATACAAGGAGGCATAAATAGAAGATGAGGACTTTAAGGAGGTGTTTCAACGACCACAAGGCCAAATTCATATAGAATAAGGTGATGGAAAGGGTGAATATCATTTCTAGAATGGTTTTCTCTACAAGCTTAACAAGCTCTATGTTCCTAGAGGTGAATGATTGCATCTTATCAGAGAGGCTCACACCTCCAAGGTTGTAGGGAATTTTGATGTTGTGAAGATAATTACCAACTTACAAAGGTATGTGTATTGGCCCAAAATGAAAAATATGTAGCATGATATATTAGAGGATGTATAATTTGTTTTACTAGCAAGCCCAACAACAAGAATCGAGGTCTATACCATCCCTTAGTTGTACCCACTCGACCTTGAGAAAGTATTTCCATGGATTTTGAGGGAGGTTTACCAACAACCAGGAAGGGACATGACTATCTATTTGTTGTAGTTGACATGTTCAACAAAAAGTGTATTCCCATGCCTTGTAAAAATACCATCAACAGAAAAGAAGAAACAAACAAGTTCTTTGAACAAGTCTAGGTGCACTTTGGGATACCAAGGAGCATTATCTCAGATAGGGATACCAAATTTCTCAATGCATTTTGGACTACTTTGTGGGAGAAGATAGAGACTAAGTTGAAGAGGTCTACAAAGTTTCATCCACAAACAAATGGGAAAAAAAAAGTAGTCAATAAGACTTTGGTATAGCATTTTGGGGGTTACAATCAGAACCATGTAAAGACTTGGGATGAAAATATGATCTATATAAAATGATCTTATAATATAGTAGTCCACACTTCTACTAGAAAGTCACCTTTTGAAACCTACTTTGGGTATTTTCCACCTTCACTGTAGATGTTGTATATGGACAGCAAGGAGGAGTGAGGAAGGACCTCATAGGATATGCATTAGAAGAAGAAAACATTTTTGAGAAGATCAGGTAGATCCATTTGCAAGTACAAGAGACATTGAGTAAGTCATAGGTAAATTACAAGGCTAGGCATGACCAACACAAAACAAAAGAGAACATTTAGTGTGGGTGACAGATTATGGTTACATTTGAATAGGGAAAGGATATATGGTTTTGGTACAAATATCAAGTCTTTGCGGTATGGTCCTTTTGACGTATTGTAAAAGGTGGGAGACAATTGCTACAGACTCAGACTACCCCCATACATGCACATTTACTCTATAGTGAATGTGGATAATCTTAAACTCTATGAGCCTTCTATGTTGGATTAGGATAAGGAGCACGTCCTACCTTCCATATAGGACTTAGTAGCATATTCTGAGGTAGAGTTAGCAGAGGACACAATTTTGTAGAAGTGGCCCAAAACTACAAGACAAGGGCAACATGACCTTTGGAAGATTAGGTTGAAAGGACAACTTTCAGGCAAAGAAAAGTGGTACTCGAAGGATAAGGTAGAGTAAAAGTTTCCTCACCTCCTTCAGTAAATATTTTGGGCACCAAAAGCCTCCTTAAATGGGGAGGTATGATCTGGATTGGATCATTATATTGATTTTCATCTATCTTGATCCTTTCAGAGTGGAAGAAATTGAAGGAATCAACTTGCGGGGCCATTTTAGTGGCGGGTCCCAGTTTAGAAAATTGGGGTTTGAAACCTTCTGGGGCCATTTTGAGGCCCATCAAACAACATTTTTGGGGGTTAAACATTTTTCACCATATCTTGTATCTCCTGATGTTATTCTACAGATTGATACCTTTCCAATGGTGCAAACATTGTGTCAATCGAAGCTCGTATGAAAAAGTTGTTCCTCCAACAAATTGACCTACCATGTTGACAACCAAGGTACAAGAGGATGCCACATCATCCCCCGTTAATCATGCATATGGGTCTGGCCACGTATGTAATTTCAAGAATATTCTAGAAGGTCCAAAACCCTATCACAACTAAGGGTTGAGGAAGTAAAAAACATACCCCTAGATGTCTATCATGTTATATTAAATATTGTGCCACTTGGAGGAGAAGGGGTTCCATTCTTTTTCATTATGTCATATTCCATAGCTGAGAAAAACATATGAGAGTGGTATTATACGAGCATAACAGAGGAGGAGAGATTATGTAGCCACCATATAGACCATAGGTCGTGGTATTATACGAGCATAACAGAGGAGGAGAGATTATGTAGCCGCCATATAGACCATAGGTCAAAGTAAACTCCATGGAGAGTGCCTCTTTCTTTGTACTTGCATCATTTCTACACCAAAGAAAATAGAGAAGAGTAGCCTCACCTTCTAGATGGTTTTTCTCCCATATTGGTTTTCTCAGGTCATACCTTGTGTTTATTTGTGGATGGTGTGACTATATTTTATTGTTCTCTAATTTCCATGTTTTATTTATTTCATGCATAAGAAAAAAATCAGTAACTAAATATTCTGGAGGTCTAAATGAAAAAACTAATCTTAATAGGAAAGATTTCAGTATTTTATTAGATATGTTGTGATGAACTATTCCAGTAGAATATCCACGATAGTTTACATATCATGGGATGTTAGTTGCGATAAGAAAATATCACAACAACAAGCTCACTTGTTGATGGGGTAATCTCTTACACAGACCCCACTCTACAAGCCTAACAACCTGCTTCTTCATGAATTTATAGCTCCAAAAAGCTGGTGCACATTCCCACTATGGTTTCTTTCAAGCTCCAAGACTCTACACTCTCTTGTTGTCCCAAAAAATGCATGTAAAAACTTCTTACCATACCCATTCAAATTTCCCTTTTTCCCATGCAAGTTGGCTCTCACATGAACTCTAATTTGATTGTACTCAGCCCCATGCTCTCATCGCTATGGGATATGACTTTTCACACCAACCCTATTACATGTGTTTAATGATTGGGGTTTTGATACAGTCAAAAGGAAGTTAGAAGGTTTATACACAATAATAATTTTAGAAAGGTGGGTTGGTATTAATACATATGAACAATTTCCCCTTGGACACAAATGATTTTAGGGGCTAAATTTCGCAAATGGGCTAATTTTTCATGGTTTTTTCCAAAAAAAGATTCGTCAATTTCCATTTTTTCTAAAAATGATTTGTCCAAATTCCATAGAATAAAATTATTTTACCCTAAAAATCACCAAAATTTTATAGAAACTATTTAAAATCCTTAGAAATTTGTATATTTTTACAAAACTATCGCCAATCATTTTACATCTTGCATATTAAGGACTAGTAAGATTAGCCCAGGTTTCTACATTTTAATATAAATTTCCATCCTTAAAATTATCTTTGCCCTTCAATCCCCTCTTAGACCTTCCCCTCTCTTGTGGAAACTTTTCCCCTACTTTGTTTGTGTTCATTTGCAGCTGAAGTTACATTTTATTTTATTATTTCGATATACAATGTTTACATATTACATCACTTGGGTCGCGACCATATATCATATTTACATTATACATTTCTAAAATGATGTTTAAAATGGGAATGATAAATTTACAATCATTCTTTAATTGTATTTTTTCTTATACAAGAAAATGTCATTTCTAATTGATAAATAGACCCCACACATAGGTATGATCATATTGACCTTTTTCTCTTGAAAATGATCCAATTGAAACAACATATATATTTCAATATATCGACATATAAACATGGATAAAAGGATGTCTTTCATGTGGATAACATGATTCATGTAACGATGAACGCAAAGGAAAAGTTAAATCTTCAAGCCCATCATGATAATGCAATATTTATAAACTTCAATGAAGAGAAATTTTTTAGAATATCTAAAACTTTTATTTAAATTACAATTAATTTTGATACCAAAACTAACACAAAGGGTTTCTATCAAAATTAACATAATAATAAAACATGTTTTTTAACCTAAATGTAGTAGACAATGAGAATTTAAATTTTGGATGCTAACTTGTGCACACTATTAAGATATTTTCATATTGAATTGAAACTTATTATTTGACATTTTAGAATACTAAACATATTTTGAAATAGATCACCAAGTTATTCTTTGAATTATTACATATTATTCGTTGTAGATTTATTTCTAATTAATTATTTGATGACTATTTAGAATGTCAATCAATTAAACATATACATATTTTTATAATTGAAATTGAATCATAAGATTAGAGAAGACACTTAAATACCCACAACTAAGTTAATTATGAATATCATGCCAATTACAAAAGAGTATTGAGACTAACCCATTTTTGGAAATAGTTGTATACTCACATTAGAAGTGGCATTGCATATATCTACATATTATATTAGTAAAATATTTGGAAAAAAAATTAGTAAAATTTTAGTATTAACCACATTGAAAATGCATAGAGGTTAAATTTTACCAATTACTTATTTAAAAATAAAAATAAAAAACAAATTCACAAATTCAAAATGAATGTTCACCCAAATTTTTATGGGATGAAATTATTTACTTGAAAAATCATAAAAAAAAAATCTTCAAATTAGATAAACTCTTTAAAAATTATTTAAATATTTTTACAAAAATATAATTAAACATTGGTAGATGCAGTGTCAAGAATTAGTTATCTTATCCATATTTTATACACTTAAAACCATACACTTAAAAGATATGTATGGATCCTTAAAGATATGCATTTAAATTTTAAGATATGCATTGTTAATTAATTAGATAAATTGTCTCTTGTTCTTAGGTATTTAGTGATCTTAAAACACCTAAAACCATGTTCTTAGAAAACCTACAAATGTAGAATCTTGAGATTAATTATATTATTTGTGTAAATTTTCCCAAACCTTTAAGGATTGACTTCTTTTTCCTTTATTGTTATCTTTAAGTTGGATTGTTGACATAACTTCATCCACAAAAATCTTCATTGACTTTTTCTATGTGTGATGTAGATTATCACCCAACTTAGGTATTTGGGTTTATGCATTTGATAGATCCTTGCCCGTATTCTATGATTTACCATTGTCATCCTGTGGCCCATGGCCTTTAGTTTGTGTGTGGCTCATCCTAAGAAAGAGGCTATGGCTACGTGGTCACATTTTCCTAAACAATCAATTGGCTTCATTTTTATTTTTCTCCAAGTTGTTTTGTTGTTGTTATCTCCAGATTAAAATGTCTTTTGTTAATGTGATTCTTTAAGTTTCCTAAATTTATATTTAAAATAATGATTATTTTTTTTATTTCCTTATAATCATAATGTTTTCAATGAAATTTCCCTACAGTCATAACAAAGAGTTTTAAAATTATCAAAGTTTTGGCTATATCACAGAAGGATGTTGGATAGGTTAATTACAAATTGACTCTTAAAAAACATGTTTACAGTGTTGCTTTGCAAACAAATCATTTCTGGTTGTTCGTGTTGTTATTTTTAGGACTTAAAATTACAATAAACAAGTTTAAAGATCCACAATTTTACACTTCATAATTTATTAAATTTCAGCTAAATTTATTATATTTATAATAATATCTACATTATTATTTTGAGCTTAATTTTCATTTTATATTATATGATTTCATTCTAAAATTAATTATTGTTTGATGTCGATTTACATATGAGGAATGGTAAATATATTTTATACAAGTCCTATACAATTGAAGATTTATGCGTACCAATATGATCGTGTCTAGTAAGGGTCGTTTGACATCAACATAGAGGCACCATTAACCTACATAACCATACAACTAAGCTTTGTGTATAGCATCAACACTATGATGTGTGTCATACATGATATGGGGTTGCATACATATGTATAGTATATGATGTAGAGATAAACATTAGGTGGTTTCAATAATTGCTTTAAGCCTTCATCTTTACTCAATTTTATAATTTATATTATTTTTAATAATACAAACATAGTTTTTGCCGAATTAGTTGGTAGTTGGGAAATGATAATAATTAAGAATTGTTTGTTATTCAAAATGTACATCCCATTTTATTATCCCATTCGAGAAGCCCATCCAAATAGCGCAGCAGCCCCTCGATTAGCACGGTTGAATAGCGCAGCAGCCACAGTCGAGTAGCGCACCACCATCCCCCCCCAGTGGAGTAGCCCGTGCGAACCTAGTAACCTTTCCCCTTCGATTATTCCCCTTGGATTAGGTCAATCCCTGTGTCTTATTCCCCCGATTGAGTAGGCCCATGGAATATCCCCTGTGATTCTTCCCCTGCCTGTGTAAACCTCCTGGTCTGTTGGAATGAAACTATAATATTCATAAATATAATATAAATATTATAAATATAATAATAATTATTATATTTATAAATATAATAATAAATATAATAATGCATAATAATAAATACATAATACAACTTTTTATTCTACATAAATATAAATATATTTAGATGTGGTGATTGGTGTAATTCATTGATTATGTAATTAATTTTACATATTGAAAGACGTGAAAGAAACAATAACACTTCAATTCTATCAATCAATTAGAAATAAAAAATACAAATATTTTTATTATATCCAAAAACATATATTTGTTTTTCTATGTGAAACATTACATTGCATACACAAATTTATGGTAAAAGACAAATTAATGTCACATCAATGTCACATAAAAAACAAACTCATTGCTATAGTCCCATGGCAAGAACTAATAAGGAACATTTTTTTCTGATAACATTTTGCATTTCTTTAATTATAATGTGAATTTCTCCCTTGTCTACAACATCTAAAACACAAATTTATATTTTAATTTTAATTTAACTCTATTAAATGATTCTAAATTATTTATTCATATTAAGCAATTAACTTAATAATCAACTGAAAAATCTTTTTTTTTTCTTTTATAATAATCATTATTATTTAACTTTATATAAAACCATTGGTTACATATTAAGATATATTAAATTTACAATTGAACCAATATATCAAAATCTTAATTTCAAATAATATTTAAATTAAATATTTTTATTTTCACACTCCCGATATTACGATACTTTATGATATCGACAATACACTGTTATAAATCCCATCATAATTTTAGGCTTCAAATAATATGTACATGTTCTGCTAAGTGGGCCCTGCCTCCTCAGAACAGAGCACTGGACTAAGCTACAGTAGAGCTAAATAGAATCAGCACGGGCAATCCATCAAAAAGTTTATTTCCTGAAATCTATTAAAAATCCCAGTTCATAAAAAGTTTTATAAATATAAATTTGATCATATGTGTGCTATTCTGACCTAAATAACAATATCATCCATCCAAATTATGCGAAAAATTCGCCCTAACAAACAAAACAAAACAATGCGAAAAAATCGCGAGAATAAACAAAACAAGGGACAAAATATCAGGATGTAGACAATGTGTAAGGAGAACTATACAAAAAAATTTGCTTTCTTGAAATCTATTAAAAATCCCAAGTTGTTGAAAATTGTAATTTTAATCAAACATGTGTGTTATTTTGATCTCCGAGTGATCACGCGAAAAAATCGGCATAACAAACAAACAACAGTTCAGGCTCCAACAAATATAATATCAGGTTAGTGTAGGACTAAAATAATTAGTGAGTAGAACTAAAATAATTAGTACTATTACGATGTAAAATATGTGAAAAAAGAACCCATAAAATAATTTGCTTTTATATGTGAGATCCACGTAATATATTATGAATGTAATTATGAAAAGATATTTAAAGATATATGGTATTTATGAATGTAATTTTAAAGATATTTAATATTTAAATAATATATGATATTTATTATATATAATAGTGTTTTTTCATCTTCATCTTATCATTGAATAGTGATTTTAGTGGACATTAAACATCATCATCATCTTAATATCTACTTCTAAATAATTTTAGCTACAAATAAATTCTACTTTTTCAAACTCTACTATTTTTTAAAAATACAATTAACAAATAACAAAAATAAATCAAGCTATAATAAGATTACAATGTAGACAATGTGAATAGAGAACCATAAAAATAATTTTCTCCTATAGCTATTTAAGAAGGTGTTTATATATATGTCACTCACTACCCATGTGAATATAGAATGATATTTCTTAAGGACAAAACATCAATATTATACATCTCTATCCTACGTGATTTCAACCCATAAGGTCGCAAACAAACTCACTCCTTTTTTTCACGGCAATTGCTAAGTACTTCACCACGCAATATTAAATGATGTGATAATGTAGATTCAATGGTCTCTATACACTTTAATGTGACATTTATGAGTCTAAGCACTTGCTCTTTTTTATTATGGTGAAGTTTGAAGTTATATGTTAAATTAGAATTTGATCGGCAAATTGTCTCTCTATCAAATACAATTTTTTTTTTTTTTTTTGATGATCATCAACATTTTTTGTTCAAACTTTTAAAATGGATAATGAAGTTGTCAAAATTGTTAGATTTGATGGGTTATTTCATTTTGAAATTCCAACCTACTCTCTCCATACTCAAAACCTCTAAATTGTTGATGATACATTTTTATGACTAGAAGAGGATGGCTTGAGCCACTTCACCCTCAAACTTGCAATTGCATTTCCTACGATGTTGAAACTGTAAAAACCAGTAATAAAGTTGTCAAAATAGTTAGATTTGATAGGTTATTTCGTTTTGATATTCCAACCATACATCAAAGCACTCTCTTCGTACTCAAAACTTCTAAATTGTTGATGATATATTCCTATAACTAGAAGACCATGACTTGAGCCACCTCACCTTCAAACTTGTAATTGAATTTCCTAAGTGGTCGGTGTGCAAAACATATTGTCTTAATCACTTAGAGGGGTTTGTGCTATTCTTTATCAAAAACTGACGAGAAAATCTCATTCATTTCTACTAGAATCCAGCTAAAAAAAAATACTAAAGAACCATGGTTATAAGGTGTTTCAAGGTTTTTCCATATTCTAGATAACTTCAAAGACCCTCAAAACCCTTGGAAAACTATGCTCTTGAAAATTTGACTTATAAAACTATAAAAGACATCTCAATTTTTATTTTTATTTTCTACCTAAAACCATACCCAAAAATAGTTATTTTATATCATTTTTATTATACACCTTTAAGTACTCAATTGATTATAGAACTCACCACATCTTGAAAATTCTATTAAGTCAATTGATTATATAACTCACCAGATCTTGGAAATCCTATTATTTAATTTGATTATAGAACTCACCACATCTTGGAAATCCTATTATTTAATTTTTATTATGAAAAATATATTTCTATAATGAATGTTATCATTGTGTACATGAATATTAAAAACAAATAGAAAAAATTATTCGTCTTTGAGTTTGAATGAGTTTATTTTATTTTCATATATTACAAATGAACCACTTTTCCTTATTTTTGGAAAGTTGGAAAAAAATTATGAATAATAACCACCTCTCAAATGTCATGAATGAAATATATTATATTGATTTTTTGTTGATATAACCTATGATAGGCATGGTTCGGTTCTACATCACTTTTGTAAATTTGTATTTATGTTCGTGTGTAACTTCTTTTAATCCAAAAATATTTTTTCATTGTTTTTATTTTAGTGGGTTATTTTTGTAATTTTAATATTTTGATTAAAAAATATTAAAATATTTCAAATTTAATAAAATATTAAAGTATATTAAGAACTTAAAAAATTCAATTTTGATCATAATTATTTTTATGATGTATTTATGTGAGCCTTGAACTTAAAGAATTTAAGTTAGAGTGAAGTATAATAGCCAAACACAAGATTAATCCATAGATAATAATAGTCTTTGTGGAAAAATGGTTTGTTGTTTATTTGAAACACTAACTAGTTTTATATAGCAATCCAACGATTCACACAAGATGAGAAAATATTAAAATAATAATTCATGCAACCATAAGAGATGGAAAGATGCATCTAGATGTTTACACACAATTACACTCAAGTCAACCAAGCATTGGAAATAAGGAAACCCTTAATGGTTACTTCGTTCTACTAGAAAACAATGTCCAAGTGAATATGTCCTCCTAGGGGAGGATGCCTAGGTTGCTTGTGTGGTTAGTTAAGATGAACATGGCCCTAAGGAAGAGGGTGCCTAAGGCTCTATATGCATAATTTCCTCCTAATTTAGTTCGAAAGTGTCCTGCATTTTTCCCTAGGTAGGTCTAACAAGAAAGTAGAAGATGCGGAAAAATGCACTAGTGACTTTAGTTTCCCCTTCATAATTCTCTTGAATGTTGAGGTGTAGAGGTGTCGATGTCCTCTAAAAATTATGAAAGTGGTCGCTACTAAGGTGAGTGGTGACCATCGAAATTGTGACATAAATTATGAGTTGTATATCCCCAATGCCTCCTAGCATAAGAACGTAACCATACAAAATGATATCAACCAAGGGAACCATACAAAGTAGTGCCACTGTGCTATAGTACAAGGTATTACGTCTGTATTCTACCCAAAAAATGAGAAATATCTGTGTTAGGCCCATAAGCATTGTTTATAATGGTCATTACTATATATGTGTAGACACCTAGAGTTGGAAATAGGACAAGGTACATTGTGTTATCCATGTGAATAGGATAGCCAACTCAAAAGAAAGATTAAGGCATAAGAATTTTTTGGGATTTGTAAGCAAGCCCAAGAAGGGCTAGTGGGGATCTGTGTCTGCCATTTGGTCTTTAATACTCTGTCTCTCTATATAAAATATTATCTTAGAGATAGAAATTATGTCCATAAATATAACCTTACCCACCATATGTATTGCAAGTGTTGGGAAAAACCTTAGCCTATACAAAGAAGGATCTAGTCTATGTCTATGTGTTATAGTATGATGGTAGGGAAGGTGAGTCGCTTGATCATAGAGAGACCCCAAATTGTCTAGTAGGTCGGGCTGCAATGGGAGAAGAGGTAAACAACTGGAAATCTCCACTGAAGGAAGTGTTTGATTTGTTGTTAGTGTCATGGTGGTGAGAGTTCACTATCCAAAGAGTGGAGACTCTCTAGAAATTTCACTAAGGAAAGATGCTTGGTCATGCTTCCAAGTCAAGTAGGTTCATTGAGTAGCACCTAAAGAGTGTACAACCTAATAGTATATGGCTTGTAATCGACAGAATGAACTTGAAAATCAGTTTGAGGTTGGATGTGCTCAATGGTTGAAAGACATGGCTTGTGCTAGTCTCAATATGTTGATTGCATCTGGCACCATCTTGTGACTGAATTTGAGTGGAGAAATGTTTGGTGGTTGATTTTAGTAGATAAAACAAATGATAGCTAGAATATAGAATTTGTCACTCTAAGACTAAATCCTAAAGGAAAGATTTCTCAGGTGAAATGACATTGTTGGTGTTGTGCAATGAGTCGGTGCACACTGAAATATGTAAACTTGACATCGATGTTTTTTGTGAGTCCGCAATCAAGGTAGGGAAGAATATTTTATGGATTTTTGTTGATGTCCTATTCAAAGTAGTGGGAAAAGTGTAAACATTAGCTAAAGAGGAGGATTTACAATAGATTGGGATGATATCCAAGGTTTTGGAATAAGTGTGGCAATGCTAATGGAATTTAGTGAGGGGTAGGGAGGGGAAGGGAATGCATTAAG
Source organism: Picea mariana (assembly GCA_032191745.1). NCBI lineage: Eukaryota > Viridiplantae > Streptophyta > Pinopsida > Pinales > Pinaceae > Picea > Picea mariana. The sequence goes on along the minus strand of JASDQU010684894.1, from coordinate 24,181 downwards.
TATCAGGGGGAGTATTGGTGAAGGTAAAATATGAAGGGAGAGACACTTATTGAAGTTGATATGTTGTAGCTCGTTAGATTGTTTTTGACGGGTAGTGGAAACAATGAGTTTATATGTGCAATTGTCCTTGAATAGGGTGTAAGTGTTTTGGTAAGTATTATAGATAGCTTGATTGTGCTTCTAGTGGTGAAGGAAAAAGATGACGTTCGAGCAATCAAGGAGTGATACATCACAGGCTATAGTATATTTGAATTGGACAATCCCAAATGTGATGACACAACATTGGTGGATAAGTAAATGAGATGCTTTTTGTTCGATGCATCCCAAGCGATAAGGGGATGGGTGAGGAGTGGTAGGGAGTCTGAGACATTAAACCAAGGTTTGGGAAATAAGAATATTTTTTCTATTGTTATCGAGTGTCATGGTGACTATTTGATCCTTTTGTGGTAGTTACATGTGAAGAGGGAAATTGGGGATGTGATGGTGTAGTCCTAGTGAGAAAAATGGGGGACAGATCAAGGTTGTTAGGGTTGAGTAATGAAACCAATTTTGGAGTTGTATAAAGGGAATATGTGGGTAAGGTTTCTTCAATTTCTAAGTATAATTGGTATATTAAGAGAGCTTTGCATGTTGTGGGGTAGTTTAGGACTCAATACTTTGCAACAATGTGGCTACAAGTACAATGGATGAAACACCATTGATCAACAAAGGGAGCCTAAGGGGAAGAAAATTTAGGATTTATGGGATGAGTTGAAGAGGGCTTGGACTGTTAGGGGCATTGTGAGTTTGAGTGCTAGAAAAAAATTAGGTTTTCTTGGAATAGGAAAATTAGATCAATGCTAAACTTTGCGATCAATGGTGAGGAAACATTGGAAGGCTCATTCTAGGGTATTTATTTCAAACATGGAAACTTCAACTCAAATAAAGGAAAATAATCCTAAATTAAACTGAATAGTGTGTACCTCATCTCAATATGGAACTTATAGTTGACTGTGAAGGAATGTGAGGATTTCTATAAATTGTTATATGGTCTATCGTGGCACTTCTTTGAGTTGAAGCCAATGAGACAATGAGTCGGTGAGATATCCTAGTAGGTAGAAAACCTTCTTTATTATTTTGCAAAAGGCCTCCTAATTTTTAATGCAGTTAAAGGAAGTGGAGATGTTATCGTCATTATTGAGTTCAATATATAATGCCTATGATGAGGTTTTATATTTCCTCCAAGATTACGTTACTCCCTCCAAGTGGGTGTTGGTCTTGAGTAAGGTTAGGGTTCATTGAAAAATATGTGAGGCTTGGGATCCAAGAACTGACAACCTCACCATTAATTTATTTGTCATATTCAGGAAGGGAGATCTTTGTCTCCAACTAAAATATAATTATTTGGTGTTTATTGATGAGCACTTTCCATCATAGTTTGATGATGTCACGGTGAAAAGGGGCATAGGTAGAATGAACCTTTTGTAGGGAGGGTTATTTAAGAGGTTTCATGAGGGATCATTGGAGAGGAATATGGTAGCTCAAACTGTTCCATAACTATCCTAGCGTCCCGGCTAAATGTGAACTCAGAGTTGTATATGGAAACACTAGAAAAGATCCAAATCTAATCACATAAAACCTCACTTGATCAACTGAGATATGGGTGGGAGGGTTAGGCTGCCATGGACCATATATGAATAAAGTCTTCATGCATGGAAAATAATTCTACTATAGTGAAGAAATGAAGTAGTGGAGAGCTTAAGAGAAAGTCCCGACATAGATCTGGGTGGGAGGTAACACTCGAGTAAAATAAATTTTGAATTGTGATTATGAGAGTTCAACCAACTAAGTGAGTACTTGATCCCTAGAATTGTGGTAGAGCCTAGGTCCTAGATCAATGCTTTGGTACCATTTAATGTACTTATGTGAACCATGAACCTGCAAAAACCTAGGTTATAGTGAAGTACACCAGCTAAATACAAGATTAACCTATATATCACAAATTGTAATATCACAAATATAGAACAAGAGAGATAACAATAGTCTTCTTGGAAAAATTGGTTTCATCTCTATTTGGAAGAAAAACATAACAATAAGAGGATCCACACAAGATGAGAAAAGATTAAAATAAAAATGAACATAGCTGTCAAAGTTGCAAAGATGCATCTAGATGTCAACACACAATTACACTCAAGTCAAACAAGAATGACAAATTGTTTTCCTTGGGGAGGATGCCCAAGTCCCCAGTGTGGTCCATTGAGCTAGACATGGTACTTATTGTCCTCCTTGGGGAAGGTGATCAAGTCCTCTATGTGGTCCATTGAGTTGGATATGCCACTTAGGAAGAGGGTGATGTGTGTGGTCCATTAAGCTGGACATGACACTTAGGAATAGGATGACCTTTTTGGAGAGTGCACCAAAAATTCTTTATCCATTGTTTTTCCCTTAATATAATAATTAATAAATTTCAAATATTACAAATTACTAAAAACCTAAAAAATCCAAATTTAATACGATTCTTATAATAATAATAATTCACATTCATATTATATATATATAACTCTCAAAAATAAAAATATATTAAAAAATTAATTTCAAATATACATATTTAACTTAAATATTTATTTACCACCATTAACCAAAACATCATACTTCAAAATATAACTTCACAATCCTCAACCGCACAACATACTCCTTAATATCAAAGCTTTAAAATTATTTATTTATGAACATAACCGCAAAAAAAATGTGAGTGTACTTGCTATTAATCATGTCATAATTTTCAATATCAATACCATGTTTAAAATCTGAATGTACTAGGTAGTAATTTTATCATAAATTTAACGTAAATATTTATGATAATTAAAAGTTAAATTTTGTTAAAATATTTTTAAAAATATATTTTAAAATTTTATAAAAATTAAATTTATTAAGTTTCATACATTTTAGAATCATATTATAGGGATTTTGTTCTATTTTAAAACAATTTAGATATTCAGAAAATCTATTAGATATTTAAATTAATTAAAATTTTAAAATTGTATTACTAAATAATGCCAAAAAATAACTATAGAGAAAAGATTGATGCCAAATTAACCTACTTCTAAATATGAGTAACATTTTGAATTCTTAGTAGAACTTAGAAATAAAAAATGAACATAACATATGCATAAGAAAAAAATATATTATAATAATTAAATAACAATAAATTAAAATTATTACTTAAACAATTAGAATAAAAAAATTATAATTAAAATAATATTTAAATTTAAGTGTAAAATTAAATATTAATTGAAAGTATATCATCCACAACCTTAGTCGTGAATCTTTTTAAATATTTGTAAAAACAGTGAGTACAATCTCTGCATTACAGGCTTTGTAGGCAGTAAGTACAATCTCTGCAATAAAGGTTTTGCAGGGAGTGGACGGCTATAGATATGTATTTTGCAGCAAAGCATTATGTGTTAAGATATATATGGATCTAATATATAGAAAATTAAATGTTATATTGGTTAGTGATCCTACGTTGAAGCAAAATATTATGTGTTAGGATATAAATCTATCTAAAATACTGTTAGATATGATGATATATATTTAATCTATAGAATATTAAGTGCTCTATTGTCTAGTGACCCCACCTTAAGGCAAAGCATAATGTGCTAGGATATATATAGATCTGATGATATATATTCAACATAATAGGACGTGAACATTAAATGCTCTACTGTCCAGTGACCCCACCTTGCAGCAAGGCACAATGTCCTATGATATATATTCATACGATGAGATATATTCAACAGAACATTAAATGCTTTACTGTGGAGTGACTTCACTTTGCAGTAAAGCATAATGTACTAGGATATACATTTGGATTTTATGATATATATTTAATATATAAAATATTAACTGCTCTGTCTTATCATGCACAGTGATTTTTAATTTCCAATTTTTAAAATTTATGATGTGAGAATTCTGATATATTTAAATTTTATAATATATATTTAATATATAAAATATTAAATGTTATATTGGACAGTGTATCATACTATACCATTGTCTTTTAATTATGTCAAAAGGCGTATATCTATTGATAATGGGCAGATTTAATAGGGGTTTAGTGCTTAATAAATTTTCTATTGATAGGATTAAATATGACTGGAATATTCTTAATATTAACACAAAATAAATGACTGTGATTTCAATCAATAACTTCCTAGCTATTATAAAGACATCCGTTTATGTGTTTACTTTTTTACATTTTCGTAATCATATTTAAAAATTACTTTGATAGCTAACTGATTGTCACCTAAGTGATTAACAAAAATTAAAATATTAACACCAGATAAATGAAACTCAACCGTTTATTTATTAATCAATAATAAAATTTAATATATTCTCATCTTATCAATCTTTCAGCCACAATTATGTGGCTGTGCTAGTCTCCACACCTTAAAATTATGACGTAGAAATTTTGACATCACATATACTGACATCATCGTTACCGTCATCTGACGAACAGTCTTCCAGCATTCTACAAATATTCATGGTTCAACCTGATCACCATGCAATCTCCTTCCATTCAGCTGTCACATTTCCGAGGGTTCCCAAATAATTCTGCAGACAATTCAGTTCGAATTTCACAGTATTCTGAAATAATTGTTGAATCGAGCTCAAAATATTTGCAAAGTAAGCAGGGATATTAATTTAATCGTGTATCCAATGGGGACGGTGAAACCGCTGGAGAAAGTTCTCTGCATGACTGGTGGAAACGGGGATACAAGTTATGCGTACCATTCTCCATCTGTCCAGGTAATTCGATTAACCCGACTCTGCCATGGTTAGATCTCAGTTTGGAATCTTATAATTTCAAGTTATTAACGTTTGATGTGCAGCTAAAGATGGTTCTGGCCATTAAACGCCTTCTGGAGCATGGGATCTCCCAGAACGTTAGATCTGCCATAGCGGCGGGGAAGGTAGCGGGCGTGTTTCGTATCGCAGACTTGGGGTGTGCAACGGGGATTAATACTCTTCTCTCGGCGGATACCATCGTCAGAGCTGTCAAAATAGCATTCATTCGCCATTCCATGGATGTCCCAGAATTCCAGGTTTACTTCGCCGATCTTCCGTCCAATGATTTCAATACATTGTTGCGGACGTTGCCTCCACGCCTAGCAGATGACATGACCGTGGGGGATGGAAAAACAGCTGCAGCACTCGATGAGGATAACCGTCCCGTTAGTAGATCTTACTTTGCAGCAGCTGTGTCGGGATCACATTACAGACGGCTCTTCCCACGGCAAACCCTCCATTTCTGCCATTCCTCCATCAGCCTGCACTGGCTTTCGCAAGTAAATGAAATAGACAGTACTACGCATATCCATTTTAATTTCCTCGTATGAAGATGGTATATTAATCTATTTGAATTTCAGGTTCCTGCTAGYGTCGAGGAGAGAAGTTCTCCTGCTTGGAACGGCGGGCGTATTTATATATCCAGCGATGTTGTGGGCAATGCGTATCTCGACCAATTCAGACAAGACTTCGCGGATTTCTTAGGAGCCAGAGCAGAAGAAATAATTCCTGGCGGATGCATGTTCATAGCTCTCTTGGGTCGTAATTCTGCGGACGTAAAGGAACAAAGCGGGTTAGGAGCTTGCGCTCATCACTTGGAAGCTGCATTTCAGGACCTGTTGAACCAGGTAAAATGATATAATTCATTGAATACAGTATCTACTAGTTAGTTTGAATACGTTCAATATGTGATCGAGTTGGACTGGCAGGGTTTGATTGATGAGGAGAAACTGGACTCCTTCAACATGCCTTTTTACGGTCCAAGTGCAGAGGAGTTGCAGAGCATAATCGAAACGGAGAAATCGTTTGAAATAGAGAGCGTCAGGGTTCTAAGCGGGTTTCCTTTGCATCCATTGTTGGAGATTAGAGAAGGAGAAGAGGAGATGTTTGGAAGAATTGTGGAGAAGCATTACAGAGCACTGTTTGAGAATGTTGTGGGAGCTCACCTGGGTTCTCATGAATATCTAGTAAATGAATTTTTCTCCAGCATTGCCAACAGAGCGGCTGCGAAATACAGAGAATACCTGCCAAATACGCTCGACCTGGTTGTCGCCCTTCTGGTTCGCAAATGATACTCACTTTGGCGGCTCCCTGATTACTTAGCTTGTTGGTGGTGGTATTATGTTAGAGTTTGTGAGAGTTATAAGGTGGTGGTATTATGTTAGAGTTTGTGTTAATAGATTTGGCATTTTTCAAGCACTTTGATTTTGAGGTTGTTTTATTGGATAAGGTTGTATGGTTTCATTTAATCATGTATAAAGTAGTGGTATTATGTTAAAGTTTGTGTTAATAGATTTGGCATCTTTCAAGGATCAAGCAGTTTGATTTTGAGAGAAAGAGTTTGCAGTTTGATTTTGAGAGAAAGAGTTTGATTTTAAAATTGTATCATTAGATAAGATTGTATAGTTACATTTAATCATATATAGTATTTTTAATAAAGCTTAATAATAACAAAGTTTGCTTTAAAAAAGTTGCATTCATAAATATTTTTTCAAAATTCGTATTTTTAAAATTTTGAATTTAATTATTATTATTATTTTTAATTAAAAATTTTAATTTGAGTGATATATGTTCATGTAAGATTGATTTTTTAGATTGTTGTGTGGTTATATAGTTAAGGATTTATGAGTATAAAATGAAATGCATATGATGTTCAATGTAATATGAAAAAATAATTATGAGTTTATGAGTTTAAAATAAGATGTATATAATATGTAAAGTAGTAATGAAATATAAAATAGACTTTATTCTAATTAAGAGGAATTTGATGAAGTGTTGTATTTAGAGTTTTAGGAGTTTAAAATGAGATGTAATTAATATGCAAAGTAGCAAGGAAATACAAAAAGCAGTCTATTTTAAGTAGGAGCAATTTTATTAAGTGTTGTCATTTTCCCAAGATCATACATCAAGCAAAGAGAGAATAACCCACAACTATACTCTTCACATAATCAACAAACTTATTAATTTGTCGGATAGTTTGATGTTGTTAAACATAAGTTTTAATAATGATATGCTAGCAATCACATAATATACTAAATATATGAAACTCAACCAAAGAGAATATTCATGTAATCACTTAAGCACATTTATGCAAAGTAAACTACTATAATCCAACATAAAGAATATAGTGTATAGTAGTGTATATTGACAACATTTATTTCATTAACGATAACACTTTTCTTTCCTAGGAAAATAAATGTGCAATAAATAAGAGAGAAAATATAATTTCTCTTTACTAGATATTTTTATTTATAATTCATGCTAATAACTCTAGATCTTTTGACTTCCCTAATTATCCATTCTTCTTAAGTGACTTTTTACCTTCCCTAAGAGGTTTCAACCTCAAGTCACTTTAGTACATATGTCTTACTCTACTTTCTCACTACCTAGTTGTATAGTCTTAAGTGACTTTTTACCTTCCCTAATAGGTTTCAACCTCAAGTCACTTTAGGACATATGTCTTACTTTACTTTCTCACTATCTAGTTGTATAGTTAAAATACTATTCAATTATTTTATAAGATAAATAACAAGGGAATAAGATTTAGTAATAATATCCCTTTATGGAAGAAATTAATAATCTTAGTAATAGTATCCCTTCATGGAAAAAATTAATAGTCTTCCATGGGTTTAACATTAGGTAATTTTACGCCCACAAGGGTGTAGACCGATTGGTAAGTGTCGTGTAAATGAAATGAAATATGTAAAAATAGGTCTTAAGGTTGATTCTCACCTCGATTTACCTAGAGGGTGTGCTTGCGGGATGTGCGTTCCTCCCTAGGGGTTATAAGGAAGCCAATAGAATCCAACCACGTGTCACGCGAGTACGATACTGCTGTTGTTACCGATTCCCCTAGTTACAAAAAAAAAAAAAACATTAGGTAATTTTACGATTAACTTGGCTCTTCAATAATGCTCTAGGTGGATCTGCACTATAATTTATTTTATCAATTTTTGAAACCTTAACTTAGCTCTTTTTCCACCCATTTGAGCAATTACATCTTCAAGGAAATATTGAAAATTTGTTAACTCATGCACATTCCTTTGTCAAAATTAATACTGATTGTGGTGGAAAATATACTAGAGTTCACCAATGGATGTTTTTCCTACCTTATCTCACAAACAAGAGAGAGAAATAAACTTGTTGAGAATGTTTCTCACATAGATCATATTCTCCACATACATGATGAGTGCATCCTACATTTGTTTGTGTGATTTTTGAATACTTGTTTCTTGTTAAGAAAATATAGCATATATATCAACAATATCAAAAGTATACAGAGTCATGAATAGATTTGGAGATAGGGAATTCTTTTCTTTCCAATCCATGAAATAAATCCTCTAATCTTTGAAGTGCACGATTTTCTCCATATTCTCTTCTAAAATGATATTAAAATCCACCAAGGAATTTCAAAATTTAAGCATAATATTCAAATTTTGGATGAATGCATAAAGAAGGGGCCATATTCTTAGATATTCACATATCTGAGAATATTTTGCATAAAGAAGGGGCCATGCTAGCATGTTCAATATAGAAGTTTGGTTCAATCTCAAGTACTCGAATATGTTCCTTGAGATATTTATTTCTTACTATTTAGCTTTCATCTGTGCATGTATAATGTCTATTATCTTTGGTGATCTCTGTGAAAGCTAAATGTAATTAACTGACTATTAGCATATATGTAATGCAATAACGATTTCACTTGAGACAATCTCCATAATGTATTGTTGATGTTTCCTTTTCTTGTAATAGGTTTTCTTTGATACATACGGCTCTATGTCAAATAGAAATGTCTCCAGTTGTTATGAAGGTCCTTCTACATCTTTTAGTAGCATGTATATATCTATTGTAAGAATCATTGCACAAAACCATTTGTTGGTTTATCTCACTCTCTATATTTTCATGTTTGCATGCTCAGTCATTGGTGTGATTCTTATTAGACAAGGGATATAATTATGCTTTTGTAGAAATTTTTGGTTCTAGGGAAATTTATGCAACTTCAAAAATTTCACCTCTTTACTATAGGTTTTTCGAATCCAGTGCTTTTGAATTTTCAGCCTTAGGGATGATCTGAAATATAATAAAATAATTGTAGCAACAATGGATAATTTTTCACTTCTTAAAAACCCCATTATGCTAGGAAATTCAAGAGAAAATATACCCATTTTGTGTCTTAATATTCATCCCTTTAGGGTAATCTTATCATGAAAAAGATATATCTGAAAATCAATTTATGACATCAATAATTATAGTAGAAAATGTAGTTCTATTGTCTTCAATATCAATGATAAATCCTTTACAATTTTGGTCTTAACTTATGTCAAATAAACAAGACATATATGTGATGGAAATTACATTAAGAAAATGTGAAAGTGAGTAAGAGAAATGCTCAATACCACTAGAAGTATCCCTCTTTAGTTGTTAGGTACTATAACTAGTATTGTCGTGATTGATATGATGGGTATTTTTTTCTATGGTTCATATTCCTGATAAATATCATCCCTATAGAAGGGGAAATGCACCTACTATGGAGAATGTTATACATGCGAAAGTGAAAAATCAATAAGGCTTTACCCTTCTTTGAAGGGTAAGGTCTTATCAAAATCTTGTTTTGAGATTCTCTCTTGTATAACTAGCATTGCTATCCTCTCACCCGGCGAGAAAATATTTACCTTCATGGATGCAAATACTTCTTGATATGAATCGATGTGAGAGTACAACTAAATTTCCAAAATCCATGCTATCTCTTCAGAACAAGTTGAATCCTTCACTCTCACATGGTACAATCCTCTTTCCATTGAGTCCTCATTTTCCACCAGTCCACATAAACAATATATAGGATTGATGCCAATGGTTCATCAATTCATCATAAGAGAAATGACTCACTAGACTATATCATTGACTAATCAATACAAAAGTAACTTCCTTTTGTCATATGCTTTCCCTTTCTATATCGATTTCTATAGGCCTTATGTGGTCAATTATATATATATATA
>JASDQU010684894.1:638-14038 GCA_032191745.1 Picea mariana | reverse complement strand
TTTATTTTTCTTATGTATATGTTATGTTTATTTTTTATTTCTAAATTCTATTAAGAATTCAAAATGTTACTCATATTTAGAAGTAGGTTAATTTGGGATTAATCTTTTTTCTAGAGTTATTTTTTGGTATTTATTTAGTAATACAATTTTAAAATTTTTATTAATCTAAATATCTAATAGATTTTCTGAATATCTAAATTAATTTAAAATAGGACAAAACCCTATAATATGATTCTAAAATGCATGAAATTTAATAAATTTAATTTTTATAAAATTTTAAAATATATTTTTAAAAATATTTTAACAAAATTTAACTTTTAATTATCATAAATATTTACGTTAAATTTATGATAAAATTACTACCTAGTACATTCAGATTTTAAACATAGTATTGATATTGAAAATTATGACAGGATTAATAGCGAGTACACTCACATTTTTTTGCGGTTATGTTCATAAATAAATAATTTTAAAGCTTTGATATTAAGGAGTATGTTGTGCGGTTGAGGATTGTGAAGTTATATTTTGAAGTATGATGTTTTGGTTAGGGGTAGTAAATAAATATTTAAGTTAAATATGTATATTTGAAATTAACTTTTTAATATATTTTTATTTTTGAGAGTTATATATATAATATGAATGTGAATTATTATTATTATAAGAATCGTATTAAATTTGGATTTTTTAAGTTTTTAATAATTTGTAATATTTGAAATTTATTAATTATTATATTAAGGGAAAAACGATGAATATTTAAGTTAAATATGTATATTTGAAATTAACTTTTTAATATATTTTTATTTTTGAGAGTTATATATATATAATATGAATGTGAATTATTATTATTATAAGAATCGTATTAAATTTGGATTTTTTAGATTTTTAATAATTTGTAATATTTGAAATTTATTAATTATTATATTAAGAGAAAAACGATGGATAAAAAACTTTTGGTGCACTCCCCAAAAAGGTCACCCTCTTCCTAAGTGGCATGTCCAACTCAATGGAGCACACAAAGGACTTGGTCACCTTCCCCAAGGAGGACAATAAGTACCATGTCTAGCTCAATGGACCACACTCGGGACTTGGGCATCCTCCCCAAGGAAAACAATTTGCCGTTCTTGTTTGACTTGAGTGTAATTGTGTGTTTACATCTAGATGCATCTTTGCAACTTTGAGGGCTATGTGCATTTTTATTTTAATCTTTTCTCATTTTGTGTGGATCCTCTTATTGTTATATAAGATAAGTTTTTCTTCCGAATAAAGATCAAACCAATTTTTCCAAGAAGACTATTGTTATCTCTCTTGTTCTATATTTGTGATCTTACAGTTTGTGATATATAGGTTAATCTTATATTTAGCTATTGTACTTCACTATAACCTAGCTTTTTGCAGGTTCATGGTTCACATAAGTACATTAAATGGTACCAAAGCATTGATCTAGGACTTAGGGTCTGCCACAATTCTATAGATCAAGTACTCACTTAGTTGGTTAAACTCTCATAATCAAAATTCAAAATTTATTTTACTTTAGTGTTCTCTCCCACCGAGATCTATGTCAGGACTTTCTCTTAAGCTCTCCCCTACTTCATTTATTCACTATAGTAGAAGTATTTCCCATGCATGAAGATTTTATTCATATATGGTCCATGGTAGCCTAACCCTCCCACCCATACCTCAATTGATCAAGTGAGGTTTTATTTGATTAGATTTAAATCTTTTCTAGTGTTTCCATAGACTACTTTGAGTGCACATTTAGCCAGGACGCTAGTTTAGTTATGCCACAGTTTGGGCTACCATATTCCTCTCCAATGATCCCTCATGAAACCTCTTAAATAACCCTCCCTACAAAAGGTTGGTTCTACCTATGCCCCTTTGCACCATGACATCATCACATTATGCTTTGCCTTAAGGTGGAGTCACTAACAATAGAGCACTTAATATTCTATAGATTAAATATATATCATCATATCTAACATTATTTTAGATAGATTTATATCCTAACACATAATGTTTTGCTTCAAAGTAGGATCACTAACCAATATAACATTTAATTTTTTATATATTAAATATATATCATGAAATACAAAAGTGTTAGATCCATATATATCTTAACACATAATGCTTTGCTGCAAAATACATATCTATAGCCGTCCACTCCCTGCAAAACCTATATTGCAGAGATTGTCCTTACTGCCTACAAAGCCTGTAATGCAGAGATTGTACTCACTGTTTTTACAAATATTTAAAAAGATTCACGACTAAGGTTGTGGATGATATACTTTCAATTAATATTTAATTTTATATTTAAATTTAAATATTATTTTAATTATAGTTTTTTTATTCTAATTGTTTAAGTGATAATTTTAATTTATTGTTATTTAACTATTATAATATATTTTTTTATTAGGTATATGTTATGTTTATTTTTTATTTCTAAGTTTTACTAAAAATTTAAAATGTTATTTATATTTAGAAGTAGGTTAATTTGGGATCAATTTTTTCTGCCGAGTTATTTTTTGAACATTTATTTGGTAATATAATTTTAAAATTTTAATCAATTTAAATATCTAATCGATTTTCTGAGTATCTGAATTGTTTTAAAATGAGACAAAACCCCTATAGTATGGTTCTAAAATGTATAAAACTTAATAAATTTAATTTTTATAAAATTTTAAAATATATTTTTAAAAATATTTTAACAAAATTTAACTTTTAATTATCATAAATATTTACGTTAAATTTATGATAAAATTACTACCTAGTACATTCAGATTTTAAACATGGTATTGATATTGAAAATTATGACAGGATTAATAGCGAGTACATTCACATTTTTTTGCGGTTATGTTTATAAATAAATAATTTTAAAGCTTTGATATTAAGGAGTATGTTGTGCGGTTGAGGATTGTGAAGTTATATTTTGAAGTATGATGTTTTGGTTAGTGGTGGTAAATAAATATTTAAGTTAAATATGTATATTTGAAATTAATTTTTTAATATATTTTTATTTTTGAGAGTTATATATATAATATGAATGTGAATTATTATTATTATAAGAATTGTATTAAATTTGGATTTTTTAGGTTTTTAGTAATTTGTAATATTTGAAATTTATTAATTATTATATTAAGGGAAAAACGATGGATAAAGAACTTTTGGTGCACTCCCCAAAAAGGTCACCCTATTCCTAAGTGTTATGTCTAGTTCAATGGACCACAATGAACCACACACATCACCCTCTTCCTAAGTGGCATGTCCAACTCAATGGACCACACAGAGGACTTGGTCACCTTCCCAAGGAGGACAATAAGTACCATGTCTAGCTCAATGGACCACACTGGGGACTTGGGAATCCTCCCCAAGGAAAACAATTTGTCGTTCTTGTTTGACTTGAGTGTAATTGTGTGTTGACATCTAGATACATCTTTGCAACTTCGAGGGCTATGTGCATTTTTATTTTAATCTTTTCTCATCTTGTGTGGATCCTCTTATTGTTATATAAGAGAAGTTTTTCTTCCAAATAAAGATCTAACCAATTTTTCCAAGATGACTATTGTTATCTCTCTTGTTCTATATTTGTGATCTTACAGTTTGTGATATATAGGTTAATCTTGTATTTAGCTAGTGTACTTCACTATAACCTAGGTTTTTATAGGTTCATGGTTCACATAAGTACATTAAATGGTACCAAAGCATTGATCTAAGACCTAGGCTCTACCACAATTCTAGGGATCAAGTACTCACTTAGTTGGTTGAACTCTCATAATCACAATTCAAAATTTATTTTACTCGAGTGTTCCCTCCCACCCAGATCTATGTCGGTACTTTCTCTTAAGCTCTCCCCTACTTCATTTCTTCACTATAGTAGAAATATTTTCCATGCATGAAGACTTTATTCATATATGGTCCATGGCAGCTTAACCCTCCCACCCATATCTCAATTGATCAAGTGAGGTTTTATGTGATTAGATTTAGATCTTTTCTAGTGTTTCCATATACAACTCTGATTTCACATTTAGCCAGGATGCTAGGATAGTTATGGAACAGTTTGAGCTACCATATTCCTCTGCAACGATCCCTCATGAAACCTCTTAAATAACCCTCCCTACAAAAGGTTCATTCTACCTATGCCCCTTTGCACCATGACATCATCAAACTACGACAGAAAGTGCTCATCAATAAACACCAAACAATTATATTTTAGTTGGAGACAAAGATCTCCCTTCATGAATATGACAAATAAATTAATGGTGAGGTTGTCAGTTCTTGGATCCCTAGCCTCACATATTTTTCAATGAACCCTAATCTCACTCAAGACGAACACCCACTTGGAGGGAGTAACGTAATCTTGGAGGAAATATAAAACCTCAGCATATGCATTATATATTGAACTCAATAATGACGATAACATCTCCACTTCCTTTAACTGCATTAAAAATTGGGAGGCCTTTTGTAAAATAATAAAGAAGGTTTTTTACCTACTAGGATATCTCACCAACTCATTGTCTCATTGGCTTCAACTCAAAGAAGTGCCACGATAGACAATATAACAATTTATAGAAATCCTCACATTCCTTCACAGTCAACTATAAGTTCCATATTGAGATGAGGTACACACTATTCAGTTTAATTTAGGATTATTGTCCTTTATTTGAGTTGAAGTTTCCATGTTTGAAATAAATACCGTAGAATGAGCCTTCCAATGTTTCCTCACCATTGATCGCAAAGTTTAGCATCGATCTAATTTTCCTATTCCAAGAAAACCTAATTCTTTTCTAGCACTCAAACTCACAATGCCCTTAACAGTCCAAGCCCTCTTCAACTCATCCCATAAATCCTAAGTTTTCTTCCCCTTAGGCTCCCTCTGTTGATCAATGGTGTTTCATCCATTATACTTGTAGCCACATTGTTGCAAAGTATTGAGTCCTAAACTACCCCACAATATCCAAAGCTCTCTTAATATACCAATTATACTTAGAAATTGAAGAAACCTTACCCACATATTCCCTTTATACAACTCCAAAATTGGTTTCATTACTCAACCCTAACAACCTTGATTTGTCCCTCATTTTTCTCACTAGGACTACACCATCACATCCCCAATTTCTCTCTTCACATGTAACTACCACAAAAGGACCAGATAGTCACTATGACACTCGATAACAATAGAAAAAATATTCTTATTTCCCAAACCTTGGTTTAGTGTCTCAATCTCCCTACCACTCCTCACCCATCCCCTTATCACTTGGNTACTCAACCCTAACAACCTTGATTTGTCCCTCATTTTTCTCACTAGGACTACACCATCACATCCCCAATTTCTCTCTTCACATGTAACTACCACAAAAGGACCAGATAGTCACTATGACACTCGATAACAATAGAAAAAATATTCTTATTTCCCAAACCATGGTTTAGTGTCTCAATCTCCCTACCACTCCTCACCCATCCCCTTATCACTTGGGATGCATCGAACAAAAAGGATCTCATTTACTTATCCACCAATGTTGTGTCATCACATTTGTGATTGTCCAATTCAAATATACTATAGCTTGTGATGTATCACCCCTTGATTTCTTGGACCTCATCTTCGTCCTTCACCACTAGAAGCACAATCAAGCTATCTATAATGCTTACCAAAACACTTACACCCTATTCAAGGACAATTGCACATATAAACTCATTGTTTCCACTACCCGTAAAAAACAATCTAACGAGCTACACCATATCAACTTCAATAAGTGTCTCTTCCTTCATATTTTACCTTCACCAATACTCCCCCTGATACTTAATGCATTCCCTTCCCCTCCCTACCCCTCACTAAATTCCATGAGCATTGCCACACTTATTCCAAAACCTTGGATATCATCCCAATCTATTGTAAATCCTCCTCTTTAGCTAATGTTTACACTTTTCCCATTACTTTGAATAGGACATCAACAAAAATCCATAAAATATTCTTCCCTACCTTGATTGCAGACTCACAAAAAACATCGATGTCAAGTTCACATATTTCAGTGTGCACCAACTCATTGCACAACACCAACAATGTCATTTCACCTGAGAAATCTTGCCTTTAGGATTTAGTCTTAGAGTGACAAATTATATATTCTAGATTTCATTTGTTTTATCTACTAAAATCAACCACCAAACATTTCTCCACTCAAATCCAGTCACAAGATGGTGCCAGATGCAATCAACATATTGAGACTAGCACAAGCCATGTCTTTCAATCATTGAGCACATCCAACCCCAAACTGATTGTCAAGTTCATTCTGTCGATTACAAGTCATCTACTATTAGGTTGTACACCCTTTAGGTGCTACTCAATGAACCTACTTGACTTGGAAGCATGACCAAGCATCTTTCCTTAGTGAGATTTCTAGAGAGTCTCCACTCTTTGGATAGTGAACTCTCACCACCATGACACTAACAACAAACCAAACACTTCCTTCAGTGGAGATTTTCAGTTGTTGACCTCTTCTCCCATTGCAACCCAACCTACTAGACAATTTGGGGTCTCTCTATGATCAAGCGACTCACCTTCACTACCATCATACTATAACACATAGACATAGACTAGATCCTTCTTTGTATAGGCTAAGGTTTTTCCCAACACTTGCAATACATATGGTGGGTAAGGTTATATTTATGGACATAATTTTTATCTCTAGTATAAGATTTTATATAGAGAGACAAGGTATTAAAGACCACATGGCAGACACAGATCCGCACTAGCCCTTCTTGGGCTTACCTACAAATCCAAAAAATTTCTTATGCCTTAATCTTTCTTTTGAGTTGGCTATCCTATTCACATGGATAACACAATGTACCTTGTCCTATTTCCAACTCTAGGTGTCTACACATATATAGTAACGACCATTATAAACAATGCTTATGGGCCTAACACATAGATATTTCTCATTTTTTGGGTAGAATACAGACGTAATACCTTGTACTATAGCACAATGGCACTAGTTTGTATGGTTCCCTTGGCTGATATCATTTTGTATGGTTATGTTCTTATGCTAGGAGGCATTGGGGATATACAAATCATAATTTATGTCACAATTTTAGATGGTCAACACTCACCTTAGTAGCGACCACTTTCATAATTTTTAGAGGACATCGACACTTCTACACCTCAACATTCAAGAGAATTATGAAGGGGAAACTAAAGTCACTAGTGCATTTTTCCGCATCTTCTACTTTCTTGTTAGACCTACCTAGGGAAAAATGTAGGGACACTTTCAAACTAAATTAGGAGGAAATTATGCATATAGAGCCTTAGGCACCCTCTTCCTCAGGGCTATGTTCATCTTAACTAACCACACAAGCAACCTAGGCATCCTCCCCAAGGAGGACATATTCACTTGGACATTGTTTTCTAGTACAACAAAGTAACCATTGAGGGTTTCCTTATTTCCAGTGCTTGGTTGACTTGAGTGTAATTGTGTGTAAACATCTAGATGCATCTTGCCATCTCTTATGGTTGCATGAATTATTATTTTAATATTTTCTCATCTTGTGTGAATCGTTGGATTGCTATATAAAACTAGTTAATCTTTCAAATAAACAACAAACCATTTTTCCGCAAAGACTAATATTATCTATGGATTAATCTTGTGTTTCGCTATTATGCTTCACTCTAACTTAAATTTTTTAAGTTCAAGACTCACATAAATACATCATAAAAATAATTGTGATCAAAATTGAATTTTTTAAGTTCCTAATATACTTTAATATTTTATTAAATTTGAAATATTTTAATATTTTTTAATCAAAATATTAAGTTACAAAAATAACCCACTAAAATAAAAACAATGAAAAAATATTTTTGGATTAAAAGAAGTTAAACACGAACATAAATACAAATTTACAAAAGTGATGTAGAACCGAACCATGCCTATCATAGGTTATATCAATAAAAAGTCAATATAATATATTTCATCCATGACATTTGAGAAGTGGTTATTATTCATAATTTTTTTCAACTTTCCAAAAAGTGGTTCATTTGTAATATACGAAAAAAAATAAACTCATTCAAACTCAAAGACGAATAAATATTTCTATTTGTTTTTAATATACATGTACACAATGATAACATTCATTATAAAAATATGTTTTTCATAATAAAAATTAAGTAATAGGATTTCCAAGATGTGGTGAGTTTTATTATCAAATTAAATAATAGGATTTCCAAGATGTGGTGAGTCATATAATCAATTGACTTAATAGAATTTCCCAGATGTGGTGAGTTCTATAATCAATTGACCACTTAAAGGTGTATAATAAAAATGATTTAAAATGAGTATTTTTTGGGGTATGGTTTTAGGTAGAAAATACAAAAGAAATTTTTATGTTTCTCATAGTTTTATAAGTCAAACTTTCAAGAGCATAGATTCTCCAAGAGTTTTGAGGGTGTCTGAAGTTATCTAGAATATTGAAAAACCTTGAAATACCTTATAACCATAATTCCTTGGTATTTTTTTTAGCTGGATTCTAGCAGAAATGAGATTTTCTTGTTGGTTTTCGATAAAGAATAGCATACACCCCTCTAAGTGATTAAGACAATATGTCATGCACACTGACCACTTAGGAAATTTAATTGCAAGTTTGAAGGTGAGGTGGCTCAACTCATGCTCTTCTAGTTATAGGAATATATCATCAACAATTTAGAAGTTTTAGAAGTTTTGAGTACGAAGAGAGTGCTTTGATGTATGGTTGGAATTTCAAAACGAAATAACTTATCAAATTTAACTGTTTTGACAACTTTATTAATGGTTTTTAGAGTTTCAACATCTTAGGAAATGCAATTGCAAGTTTGAGGGTGAAGTGGCTCAAACCATGCTCTTCTAGTCATAGAAATGTATCAATTTAGAGGTTTTGAGTATGGAGAGAGTAGGTTGGAATTTCAAAATGAAATAACCCATAAATATAACAATTTTGACAATTTCATTATCCATTTTAAAAGTTTGAATAAAGAATATTGATGATCATAAAAAATAAATTAATTGTATTTGATGGAGAGACAATTTGTCAATCAAATTTTAATTTAATATATAACTTCAAACTCCACAATAGTAAAAAAGGGCAAGTGCTCAAACACATAAATGTCACATTAAAGTGTATAGAGATCATTGAGTCTACATTATCACGTTATTATACCTGCCGATAGGCATGGTATATAGCTTTGAGTTAGGCTTGACTTTCTATTAGTTCATGGTATATACATCCCTTTATCCAAAGTTTTAAAAAATAATTATTTATTTTAAATTTTAAATCTCATTTATGTGATTTCTTATTGGCCAAAAACTTTGAAGTCTTATTGCTGCCTTCACTTCCCCCAATATAATTTTAATAAATATTTCTTTTTTATATATATATATATTGTCAAATGTTGGGGGCCCATCTTGTTAAATAAATAACCCTTTTTTTTTGGCATGTGTATGCATTTTTTTGTTGTTGTTCTCATTTAATGGGTACCTTTTTCCTAGGCACATTTAAATAAAATAAAATAATATTTTGTAGGTAAGATTCAAATGGATGACAATTGTACTTTTTCTTTCACAATTATTTGAGTGTTAAAGTTAAAGTTAAAATAATATAATATTTTGTACAATTCAAAGTTGATGGCATTTGTATTTTCTTTTTCACAATTTTTTTAAGAGTTAAACTTAAATATAAGTTTTATTTTTATATTACAAATTTTGAGTGTTAACCTTAAATATAAGTTTGAGCGTTTTACAATGTATAATTTAAATGTTTTATGAAATTGGGTTTTTTTAAGATCATTCAAAATAATGTGAAGGGATATTGGTTATTATACCTGCCACTTGCAGTGGTATATAGTATTGGATATGCTATTGATCGTCTATTAGCTGGGGTTTGACCAAAATAGTTTTGAGCATTTTTAAAGGTATAACATTACAATTTGATTTTTTTAATTATTTTAAAACATTTTTCTAAATTGTGATTAGTTGTTCAAATGCATCTTTATTGTTGTGGCTGCGTAAGGATCTTCAACGGCTACAAAAGGATCTTCAACTTCCTTTAATGAGATGAGGCTCAACGTCCTTTAATGAGATGACGTCTCAATACATGCGGTGGATTCAATACAACTATTGTTTTATTTTATTATACCTGCATAGCAGCA
Organism: Picea mariana; assembly: GCA_032191745.1. Classification (NCBI taxonomy): domain Eukaryota; kingdom Viridiplantae; phylum Streptophyta; class Pinopsida; order Pinales; family Pinaceae; genus Picea; species Picea mariana. Next base: position 3,879 of record JASDQU010684894.1, on the reverse strand, counting down.
GGTATATGGTGCCATGCAGCCTTGTTTAATATTGTGTGGTGAAGTACTTAGCAATTGTCGCGAAAAAAAAGAGTGAGCTTGTTTGCGACCTTGCGGGTTGAAATCACGTAGGATAGAAATGTATAATTTATTGATGTTTTGTCCTTAACAAATATCATTCTATATTCACATGGGTAGTGAGTGACATATATATAAACACCTTCCTAAATAGTTATAGGAGAAAAATATTTTTATGGTTCTCCATTAACATGTTCTACATTGTAATTTTACTATAGCTTCATTTTTTTTGTTATGTGTTAATTGTATCTTTAAAAAAATAGTAGAGTTTGTTTTTTGTTATTTGTTAATTGTATCTTTAAAAAATAGTAGAGTTTGAAAAAGTAGAGTTTGTTGGTAGTGAAAATTATTTAGAGATGGATATTAGAATGATGCTGCTTAATGTCCACTGGAACTATTATTCAATGATAAGATGAAGATGAAAAGAACTTCATAAATACCATATATCTTTAAATATCTTTTCATAATTACATTCATAATATATTACGTAGATCTCACATATAAAAGCAAATTATTTTATGGTTTTTTTTTCACATTTTTTACATCGTAATAGTACTAATTATTTTAGTCCTACTCACTAATTATTTTAGTCCTACACTAACCTGATATTTTATTTGTTGGAGCCTGAACTGTTGTTTGTTTGCTATGCCGATTTTTTCGCGTGATCACTCGGAGATCAAAATAACACACATGTTTGATTAAAATTACATTCATTGTCAATTTTCAACAACTTGGGATTTTTAATAGATTTCAAGAAAGCAAATTTTTTTGTATAGTTCTCCTTACACATTGTCTACATCCTGATATTTTGTCCCTTGTTTTGTTTATTCTGGCGATTTTTTCGCTTTGTTTTGTTTGGTTTGTTAGTGCGATTTTTTCGCATAATTTGGATGGATGATAATTTGTTATTTAGGTCAGATTAGCACACATATGATCAAATTTATATTTATAAAACTTTTTATGAACCGGGATTTTTAGTAGATTTCAGGAAATAAACTTTTTGATGGATTTCCCGTGCTGTTTCTATTTAGTTCTTCTGTAGCTTAGTCCAGTGCTCTGTTCTGAGGAGGCAGGGCCCACTCAGCAGAACATGTACATATTATTTGAAGCTTAAAATTATGATGGGATTTATAACAGTGTATTGTCGTTATCATAAAGTATCGTAATATCGGGAGTGTGAAAATAAAAATATTTAATTTAAATATTATTTGAAATTAAGATTTTGATATATTGGTTCAATTGTAAATTTTAATATATCTTAATATATAACCAATGGTTTTATATAAAGTTAAATAATAATAATTATTATAAAAGAAACAAAAGATTTTTCAGTTCATTATTAAGTTAATTGTTTAGTATGAATAAAGAATTTAGAATCATTTAATAGAGTTAAATTAAAATTTATATATAAATTTGTGTTTTAGATGTTGTAGATAAGGCAGACATTCAAATTATAATTAAAGAAATGCAAAATTTTATTAGAGAAAAATGTTCCTTATTAGTCCCTGCCATGGGATTATAGCAATGAGTTTGTTTTTGATGTGATATCAATTTGCCTTTTACCATAAATTTGTGTATGCAATGTAATGTTTCATATAGAAAAACAAATATATGTTTTTGGATATAATAAAAATATTTGTATTTCTCATTTCTATTTGGTTGATAGAATTGAAGTGTTATTGCTTCCTTCACGTTTTTCAATATGTAGAATTAATTACATAATCAATGAATTACACCAATCACCACATCTGAATATATTTATATTTATGTAGAATAAAAAATTGTACTATGTATTTATTATTATATTTATGAATATTATAGTTTCATTTAACTTACAGTTCATTATACATTTTGAATAATAAACGAACTCTCAATTATTATCATTTCCCAACTACCAACTAACTCAGACTGCATTTGTATTATTAAAAATAATATGAATTATAGAATTGAGTGAAGATGAAAACGTAAAGCAATTATTGAAACCACCTAATGTCTATCTCTACATCATATACTATACATATGTATGCAACCCCATATCATGTATGACACACATCATAGTGTTAGTGTTGATGCTATACACAAAGCTTAGTTGTACGGTTATGTAGGTTAATGGTGCCTCTATGTTGATGTCAAACCACCCTTACTAGACACGATCATATTGGTACGCATAAATCTTCAATTGTATAGGAATTGTATAAAATATATTTACCATTCCTCATAAATCGACATCAAACAATAATTAATTTTAGAATGAAATCATATAATATAAAATGAAAATTAAGTTCAAAAATAATAATGTAGATATTATTATAAATATAATAATTTTAGCTGAAATTTAGTAAATTATGAAGTGTAAAATTGTAAAGTTGTGGATCTTTAAACTTGTTTATTGTAATTTTAAGTCTTAAAAATAACAACACTAACAACCAGAAATGATTCTTTTGCAAAGCAACACTGTAAACATGTTTTTTAAGAGTCAATTTGCAATTAACCTATCCAACGTCCTTGTGTGATATAGCCAAAACTTTGATAATTTTAAAACTCTTTATTATGACTGTAGGGAAATTTCATTGAAAACATTATGATTATAGGGAAATAAAACAAAATGAAGAAATTTATTATTTTAAATACAAATTTAGGAAACTTAAAGTGAAGTGTAAAATTGTAAAGTTGTGGATCTTTAAACTTGTTTATTGTAATTTTAAGTCCTAAAAATAACAACACGAACAACCAGAAATGATTCTTTTGCAAAGCAACACTGTAAACATGTTTTTTAAGAGTCAATTTGCAATTAACCTATCAAACATCCTTCTGTGATATAGCCAAAACTTTGATAATTTTAAAACTCTTTATTATGACTGTAGGGAAATTTCATTGAAAACATTATGATTATAGGGAAATAAAACGAACTGAAGAAATTTATTATTTTAAATACAAATTTAGGAAACTTAAAGAATCACATTAAAAAAGACATTTTAATTTAGAGATAACAACAAAAAAATTTGGAGCAAAATAAAAATGAAGCCAATTGATTGTTTAGGAAAATGTGACCACGTAGCCATAGCCTCTTTCTTAAGATGAGCCACACACAAACTAAAGGCCATGGGACATAGGATGACAATGGTTATAGAGGGTGGGACGGGGGGCGGCACTAATAGGAAAATATATTTTCCTATTAGTGCCC
>JASDQU010684893.1:87248-97592 GCA_032191745.1 Picea mariana | reverse complement strand
TGGCTGGGTTTTTTTCCCTTGTTGAGAAAGGTTTCCCAGGATACTTCTTATGTTCTTCTGCATGGTTATTCTTCTTGTGATCTTGGTTTGCTGCAATAGTTATGGTTCAAGTTATAGTTAAACATAAAATTTAAAGAAGATATGTGAGTCATAGCTCATTGAAAATCTAACATGGTATCAAAGCGGTCTTGAATAAAATCATTGCACAAGACTGAAGGGAGGTTGTAAATATCTATTGTAGGTGTAAGGAGAAGAGGGACATACCTCTCCTTAAAACTCTATGGTAAATGTTGAGTTCGAACCTAAGAGGAGACCCTAAGAGAAGACCCTAAAGAAGAGACCCTAAGAGGAGACCCTAAGAGGATACTGCAGTCCTGATGAAGACCCTAAGAGGAGACCGCAGTAAGAGACATGCCACTCTAAAATATGTCACAGAAGACCCTACATCAAACTCTTAATAAAGGAGGGCCAAACCCCTTCTAAAAGGTGAAATCTTAACAACGCAACCCAGAAATATGTGGAAAAAGAAAGGGTCGAAATTTTGGTGGTAAAATAAAACCTGGTCGAGATCTGTGTGAGGGAAGCCACTTGGTTCTTGGTGGCTCAGCTTGCTAGAAAAAGAGAAAACAACCACAACCTCATTAATGAGCCCAACAAAAAACAAATTTTCTGTTGAGATGTTTGGAGCTGCAAGATCTATAAACATTTTTTGTTGGGATTCAATCACAGTGGGTACTTTTTTGCGTTTATGGGTTTCCTCATTCATGTATAATGTCTACATACCAACTATAGAAAAGAACGTGCTCTTCATATCATTTTAAATCAGAGAGAGAGGGGTAATGAAATCTAGTAGAAACCCTCCTTCATAGCAAGGTATAGTATGATATACAGTATTTAGTAAGGTCTGATTTTAGGGCTATAAAAAATGACATGAAGTATGTATTTTTGTTCACTTCTCAGAGTTGAAGTTGAAATGCTAAAATCCATTTCAAATAGTTTCAAAAATTATTGTGATCTCATGTCACCTACTTTTAGAAGCTCTTGTTGTTTGAAACATGCTGCAATACTTCCTATCTCTTCTCTGTCGAGAAGATCATGGACATGCCCAAGAAGTGCAGACATGATTACAATTTGATATTCAATCTTTATCATCAATCAAAGTTTTCATTGGGGACCTCTGGAGGATGTTGTGAATTTCATGATGATGCAACTTTAATTATCCTCTGTATTCTCACTTGGAACGATAACTCATTACTTTGGTCGGACTCTTCTCCATGGAGGTGTTGGATACTGAGTAACTGGGAGAGTTAGCCCACTCAGTTTACTATTGGAAACAATTTCATGTGGAAACAAAGACGATGTGATAGAAGATACACTTAAAAAACCTTGAGAAACTTAACATTTACACGTTTGATCAATAGAATATGAAGAGTCTCTTCCTTCAAGGAAAATAAAATAGGGAAATGAATATGTTGGTATGGTGTCAAGAAAATATGTGGCAATATTGACAGTAACAAAAGGTTGCAACAACTGTGCACCCTAAAATGCACTGACCAAATAGCAAGGGCTGTGTATGAGTTACTTGACAGATAACACTACAACAATATTGTTGTTGAGCAGAGTTCCAAGCCCAAATCTGAAGGAGTCTCTAAGGTATAAAAGGACCAAGTATGAGGTATGCCCTGAGCATGCATAAAGTTGCTACTAGACTAGAGTATAGGTGGCTACAAGACAAACAAGCAAAACTTCCATTAGTGTACACTCTCAGGTATGCACTTGTATATATATATATATTATTTGTAGCATTGTTATAAGGGTATTTGTAGGAGGAAGGAACCTCTGCTGCAAATCATGGACCCAGAGAAGTCTCGGTGCATTCAGAAGAACAACACACTGGAAGTGAAGACTCCATGTTTGATTGTTTTTATCATGACTATTGTTAGCACTCTGTAAATTTTGTCCAGCTAAATAGTCAAATGACAGAGGTAACTTTTTCAACCAGCTTTAGAGCTGAGGCACTAGCTTGCTCAAATCAGAGAGGGCTCTCTCATGTCACTTGATATTTCTTTGGCAATCGTTGGCTAGGTTTGGTTTGTTTTGGGGGTTTTTAAATAAAGTGACTAGAAAAAAGAAGATAACATTTGGGCTATGGAGTCTGAAATAAATAGAACACATTATCAAACCTGAGAACTATTCAGAGGAAAAGACTAAATCAGGCAGTGAGTCTGAGTTTATATCTGAAAATTTTGCATGACATCAGAGGAAAAAGAAACACATAACTACATCAGAGCATTGCAGAAATGAATTCTGAATAAGTTAAGAAGAAAGAAACACAGTCTAAGTTGTTAAACCAAGAGCATCAAATAATGAATTATGGGCCTCTAAATCTCCAATTTAGACAGAAAGAAGTGTGAATGAAATATATKCTTACAGGAAATACWTACTATGAGGGGAAAACAAGATTCATATCACTACCAGTTAGAATCTTTTCATAAACAATCCAAAATCTACCTCTGCATTTATATATTCATTCTAGCCCCAAAATTTTACAAAATCCTTCCTACATAGAGGGCAAGCTCCTCTTTATTCATGCCTTTCTATATCCTCGAGATAATATATATAGAGGAATTTCTTGTGGAATTCAAAACGTTCAGACTTCTCGTAATTCTAAAATTAGAGATGAGTTACAAGGAGGAATGATTTATAATAATTGTTATCCTATTTTAAAGGGGTTGTTGGGAACAGGTTCATCATATCTAGGCACTTTTCTTCAACTGCCATCTATCCAAAACATGCTGAGATGTACTTATTCTAGTCTGAGAATTTATTTTAGCTCAGCGATCTCCTTCTCCAGACTGACCAACTAGGCCAGTTGATTCTCCCCAATGCTTTCAGTCGTTTCGTCCATGCTTTTTGTCTTCGGCCATTTGCTCCATTTCTTTTTCACAGCTAGCCTGTTGATGATTAGGTCCTTCATGATGGGATTTATCCTAACTTCTAATCACGGGTCTATAGCAGGTTCCGTTTGGAATTTAGTTGCTAATATACGTGCAATTTCCCTTTCCATCTTACCAGTAGATAAACCCGCCATGTTACTTCAATGACATGTTTGACTGGATATGGCTTGATTGGCCTTGTCCATGTATTCCAATATCATGGACACCAAGATGTTCCTTTTAGAAATTAGAGATTCAATCTTATGGATGAGATGATACCCTCATATTTGAGAATCGGTAGTTATAGAGTTCCAATCATGAATCACTGATAGAGTCAATTATAGGTACATTGGTTTACCATGCTTGGCTAATCCATTTCAAATGATTATCTTTCGAGTTCATTATATGGCGACGTTCTCCTGACATCATATGGTTTTGAAGTACCGAACGAGTGAAGCGGGGTGATTCCGACCAGTCATCACCCGCCCCACGAGTGGTTGATTTGACATATTTAAACATGTGACATCGGGGCTTTGGCAAAAGTGGTTTTAGGCAAACCGCCTTTCGCCCTGATGTATCTCTGGAGGCACCGCACGTCCAATTTAAAAACCACAATGGTTTTCCCTGGTCCGCCCTTACATGATTAAGTCCCGTGCAAGTTCATCGCCCGATATGGCCTCCAGCCATTGATCTGGGTCGTTTTACAATCGACGGTCTATCGAGTTATTCCTTTTGCGCTTCCACTATATTTTTCCATATGCCACCATATATGTCCTGGTCCTTTAAATTATCAATTCTCCAAACTATCACGCTTCTGCAACAATGTAGCTCTTGTTAAATTTCCGAGACTTGGATCCTATCTGAAAAATTGTTATGGTGATAACATAGGCTCCAACTGGGGATGATATTCTCCTTGTGAGGTAGCAAAGAACTCGTAGACCTAGTACCTGATCCATTGGAATGATCCCAAAACAAATGTGTGTACCCTTCTCCTACCATATCACTAGTGTCTACTGAAATCCAAACTCTGCACGCTGCTCTCAACTGGATATTGAACACTGAATATACTGTTGAAACTGACTATACACAATACTGGAAATATAAACTGAAAAAATGCTTGTATGGAAATCTTATTCGTACATTCCTACCTACCCTAAAATGCTGAAACGAATACTCAATCAAGTGATGCTAAAGTGCCAATGCAACCAATCAAGCAATTGGCTTCATGATTTTTCTCTGCTCACATCTTTCTTAAGAAGGCAAACAAATGTAGAAGATGGCAGTGGAAAACAAAATTTGAAACCAAAATATGACTTTATGAATGAAACAAACTCCTCCTTCACTGATGACTGTAATAGGATGGCCACTGGATCTTGAAAACCGTGAAAAATCATTTCTTCTTGGTGAGCAAAAAAAAAATACAAGATTCTTTCGTAAGTGTTTGTTGTTTTTGCTTTATTTCTTCTGTTTTGAGAGCATTTTCAAATGAAATGGCAGCAATGGGTTTGTCTACTTCTCCATGCATATCAAGAAAAACATCCATACATTCTTCAAATATGACATCCATATTATGTGCATCAAGTCTATCCTTTTGTTCATCAAACAATTCTGATTTGGTTTCATTAAACTTCTGGAAATTTGTTTGAGGGCTGCCATTTTGACTTTCAAATAAATTAATAAAAATAAGTTCTTGCTCATAATATCCTTGCAAATGTGAAAAGATGACATCATGAACCATTTCACAGTCTAGAGTCCTTATGGATGTATTTTCAAAATGCTCTCATGTGTTTATGTTGTTTAGAAATTGGACCAGTACGTCATTCTCAGGGGAAGAAAGGAAACCTTGAAATACCTTGTCTTGTTGGTAATATTGTTGAACATCTGCATTAATTATGGGAGAAAGGAAAAGACCTTTGATAAAAAATTCTTTATCGGCTTCTTCTTTAATCTGATGATTAAGCACAGATTGGAATTCTGAATTGAAATACCCTTCCAAGTAATGATCGTGCAATGCATGCGAGTGTAGTTGGTGTTCTTCAATGATGACAACCCGTTCACGTGAAACAGTGTTACTGAGAATATAGTCATAACTCCCTATTTTTTTTTAAATTTCATGATTTTCTCTTAACCATTCAAAGGAAGAATAACATAAGGGGAGAGAGTTTTTATCTATAAGCCTGTTGCTTTCTTCACTTTCAATCCCATGCTTGGACGTTCTCTGATTTGAAATGCTACAGACATTTTGTTTTAATAATTCGAATGAGGGAAAACACAATGGCAAGGTTATGTTACCTTATTCAAAACCCTCTTCATTTTTTCCAGTATCATCATAAGTACTATTTTCCATCTCTTCAGGTTTTTGTACATGCTCACTTTCCGCTTTGTCTTCGACCAACGATTGTATTCCTGAATTTACAAGGTCTTCCTCAAAACAAAGAATAGGGTCATCAATGTCTGAGAAGATCACTCCAATATCTTGACAATCTGTTTCATTGGTTTGGTGTGAATTTGCATTAGCACAAATTCGTTTGCCTCAACAATAATCTAAGAATTCTCTTTCAACAATTTGAATGTAGTAAAGCACAAGGGTAGAGAATTCTCTTCAGTTGATCTAATATTTTTCTCCTCACTGTATTGCTGAAAAAGAAAGTCTTCAATATCACAATCGTCTTCACACTTGTCATATGCAGGCAGATCACTAACATATGCCAGGTCATCTAACAAGAACAAACTTGGAACATCAACTTGTCCTTCGACAAACTAATTTGTACACTCATCCTCTTGATTATCTATAAATGAGTACATGAAATAATCAGCCCCTTGCTTATCATGGGATGGATTAGAAACTAAATCAGCCCCTTCTCTTTCAACAAGTGGGACATAATTTTTTGCAACATCATTGGTATTGGGAAATTCAAGAGGGCCTATGACATGGTCAACTATATGCTCAACGTTCTAATCAACCATTTTCTATTCATATTCTCTTTTATTTTCTTTAGCATCTAACTCCTCATTTTGGATCTGTTTACATGCTTGAATGTTGTCTTGAATATCCTGAGCATCATTAAAAAAAAATTGTAAGGACTTGGGTTTTCTTTCCATCAAGAGGAAAGACAAATCTGGATGAAGAGTAGTTTCATAATGGAGCATGGCAGCAACTTCAGTAGGTTGAATTCCTTTGGACAAATTGTAATAGACACTGGAAAACCTTCTACTGAATATAGAAATAGTTTCATTGCTCTTCTTTTTTAAGGCATAGAACTTTATAAGTTGTAGATCCAAAGATTTCTTCCTTCCCCAAAACTTTAAAAAGACATCCTTTAATTCCTCCCATGAGCTAATTGTCTCTGGCTACAGATGTTTAAACTAGTCTTTGGTGTCTCCTTTCAAGGATTGAGAGAAGGCCCTCATACAAACATCATCATGGTCGATCTCAAACAAATCTATAAATTATCAAACCCTTGGATGTGATTTTCAGTTGAGATGGTATCAAGTTCCCCATCAAACATAGGCAGGTACTCATAGTGTTTTGGAGGAAAATCATGAAGGATGTGGGGTAACTTTAAGGGTATGTATCTATGTTGGGCTCTGGAGGATGCTAGACTAGGAATAGGGGAAGAGACATCGGCCTTGGCTTTATGAGGTTTATCAACTTGGTCATGGTCATCACATGGCCCAACTGTAAAACTCTTATCAAAATCAGTGATACAGTGGGGGTATGCATGTGTAACTTTAAGAGGAGGATAAATGATTTCAAGTTTTTCATGATTGTCATCCAAATGCAACAGGTAAAGAAAAACTTGTTTGGCATGCTCAAGGAAGGAAAAGAAGTAACTTATAACAAATAGTAAAATTCTTTGGAAGAGATCCCATTTTGAGTACCTATTTTCCTCCATGATACATTCCCACTCCCCTGTCAAGGGATCTCATCTCCTAGTGAAGACACTGAATTATATTTGAAGCTTGAGTGGATTCGCCAATAATGTTTTGGAAGCTGGATTCTACATTGAGAGTGGAGTCGCCAATAATGTTTTGGATTTATGGATTCTTTTACCAGTGGAATCACCTTCAAACTGATTTTTTGATATGTGGAGTCGCCAGAGTAGGAATACAGTCAATATGTGCCCAAGTGTCTGCTACTCTCAGACCTTAGAACTCAACCATGTTGTTCTTTCCCAGGGAAAATTTTTCAATTTCGTCCCCGACAACGGCTCCAGAATGTTAGCACTCTATAAATTTTGTCCGGCTGAATAGAAAAATGACAGAGGTAACTTTTTCAACCAGCTTTAGAGTTGAGGCACTAGCCTGCTCAACTCAAAGAGGGCTCTCTCGTGTCACTTGATATTTATTTAGCAATCGATGGCTAGGTTTGGTTTTTTGGGGGGGGTTTAAATAAAGTGACTGGAAAAAAGAAGATAACATTTGGGCTATGGGGTCTGAAATAAATAGAACACATTATCAAACCTGAGAACTATTCAGATGAAAAGGCTAAATCAGGCAGTGAGTCTGAGTTTATATCTGAAAATTTTGCATGACATCAGAGGAAAAAGAAACACATAACTACATCAGAGCATTGCAGAAATGAATTCTGAATAAGTTAAGAAGAAGAAACACAGTCTAAGTTGCTAAGACAAGAGAATCAAATAATGAATTATGGGCCTCTAAATCTCCAATTTAGACAAAAAGAAGTGTGAATGAAATATATGCTTACAAGAAATACATACTATGAGGGGAAAACAAGACTCATATCACTGCTAGTTAGAATATTTTCATAAACAATCCAAAATCTACCTCTGCATTTATATATTCATTCTAGCCCCAAAATTTTACAAAATCCTTCCTACACAGAGGGCAGGCTCCTCTTTCTCCATGCCTTTTTATATCCTCGAGATAATATTGATCAAAATCTGGACCAAGGGTCAAATTTTAGCTCAAAAATCAACGTTCTCGAAATTGCCTCAAAACGAACGAGAGCGTAGCCCTCATCATCACGAACCCAACGCAACTCATTTCATCTCAAACGAACGTCGAGAGCGAGAGATATCACGATCTATTCGAATCGCCAAACAGGTAAAAAAAATGGGATGTTGACTGTGTAGTCCGTACAGTCCGTACGGATGCTAACATGGCATGATCGTACGCTGACGTGGTAGAGGTGACGTGGCAGAACTGATTTGGCACATGCTGATGTGGCAATTGTTGATTAGCTGACAGTTGGGCGAATGTAATTTCGACACGTGGCAGTTATTGGGCAAATGACGTGGTGCCACGTGGCCCAATCATGGGCTGCCACGTGGCACCGTTGAATTGGTTGATGTTCAAAATTTTATGTAGTCCACCGGGTTCAAACCATGAACCTCCCCCATAGTCCAAAGTCTTGGCATGTCCACCCTGCCAACGTGCCATATGGTGGTCCTTGTAAACCATACGAATTTAAATGTATTTAAGTTTGAATTCAGTTTTAAACGGCGGGGGGTCGGGCCGAGGCTTAGCCCCGACCCACGGTTTTATGCCTTTTTATATGACCATGCCCTCCATTAAATGGCGTGCGGGGTTTTAAATGTGTAACCCATGTTTATGTCACTCCTCTACATGTGACCGACGGTCATTTGCACGCGGGGTTTGTTATTTGTAAACGGATAGCCCATGGCCGCGCGCCATTCCATATATGACCACCACTTTTGTTCGGAGTGCATGCACATATGGTTTATGTAACAGACCCACGGTCATATCATTTAACATATGACCATTACCGTATGTGCGGGCGCATATGGTTTATTAAACGGAGCCCTTGGTTTTGGGCGCCAATACAAGTGACCGTAACATGACTCCAATGCAAAGTTCGTGCGCGCGTTTTGGGGTTTACCACACGGTTCTATATGTTGCATATGACCACTATGTAAAGTGGCGCGGGAATTTGAAATGGGTTCTCATTTTGGTTTTTAAAACGGTCATACAAACCACGCGCCTAGCCACTTGTCACATGTACGTTGAACGGTGGCAACTTATCCCTTTTTATGCGCGGGATGTGGCCACATGGCCCCCATGTGCCCAACACCTCCGTGATTCGGGGGCCTAGTTCCCTAACTGTTCGAAAAATTGGTGTGTTTTGTGGAGATGCACGCGGGTGCTGGGTTTAGGCACGAGAAACGCCTAGAAGCCAGGTTACTGACACACAGGTGTGAAATGGTGAACCAGAGATAGCAAGCTTGAAGGAGGAAAATGGCAGGAGGCCTAACTTCTTCATCTTTTGGCCAAATGAGGTGCCGAAAAAGCCCAGCTAGGGGTTTTTGGACATTCTAAATCCATTGGCACTATTTTCACAGCCATTTGAAGACTTCTTTTGCATGTTTTTCACCATTGAAGTTTGAGGAAGATCTAGGGAGCTTGAAGCCCTCATTGTTTGAGGCCATGCTCAGATGAGCCCTAGTCTATTTTCTGTGATTGAATAGACATTTTTGACTAATTGTTATGCTCTGAACACATTGGGATAGGTTTCAGATCCATTGGAGGACTTTTACAGGTGTTTTTTCCACAGAGAAGCTCAGGGAAGCTTAAGGCCACATGTAGAAGAGGTCATGCCCGGATGAGCCATGGTCCGTTTTCAGAGTTTTATTAGTCATTTTTGGGGTTTTTATGTATTCTGAATCCAATGGTACAGTTAGTATTTCCATTGGAGTTGAGCAGCATATTGTAAAAGAATATTTGACAAACTAATCCCAAAGAGCCTAGTCCATTGAAGGAGGCTCAAGGAGATGTAGCCCAGAGAGGGGTGAACTCCTTTATCATCTTGTTTTTGTTATGAGTTTGATGGTTTATTTGTTGCAAGTTATGTTGTTTTGTATTTGTTTAAAGCACATATTTAACCTTCTAAAAGAACATTTCCTCACATATGAACATTTAAAAGAAGAAGCATAAACTTGGCACATATATCATCTTACATATTTTAACACATGAAGCAAGGTCTTGTAAAGTTTATTTCATTGAATTAGAGGGTGCTTGCATAGCATAACAAGTCAGCCTTCTATTTTCAGATCAGATGGTATCAGAGCATAGTTTATTTTGCTCATGTATTTTCCATTGATAGCTTGAGATTTAGCTGTTGGTATTTGTGCAAGTTTTGTGTTGAAGTTTGATATCTTGCAAGGATGGAGGAAGCTTCAAACATTGATAGTTCCCATACATCTTCATTATCCAAGTTCTTTGACAAAGAGATGTTGAAGGAGTTGCTATCCATGAAAGATATGGTACAAGAGTTGTGGAAAGATAGAGAAGAGAGCATTGTCCTTCAAAAGCAGTTGATGGCCGTGAAGGAGGAGAAAGACCAACTTCTTGAAAAGTTGCATGAGATGGAGACTCAACTCCATGAGGCAAAGGAAACCCTTACCAAGTACATGCATGAACATGA